>JAQFZW010001474.1:0-26634 GCA_034687055.1 Heteromurus nitidus
ATCACGGACCAACTTTGCCTCATATCTAATACATTACAAGGACTCTATTGTCCGGTCTATTCGTTTATAGGTCCATGATGGCTAATGATAAAAAAACTCGGTGTATTGTATTTTGTGTATGTCGGATGCAATATCAGAGAAATAAAGTATATTACGAGCGACAATGTATCGTCGTCATCCGCGGGAGGAAAAATATAGGTGCTTTATGATTATGATGCGATGATGTGTTTCAAATGTTGGGTTCACTTAAGCTTCACTCGAGTGACAGTATAATGTGATAGGTGCAATGTAATAATGACAATATAATGGATTGGGTAGTTGCTAATGATAGCTTTTTATGTCAGGGTGGAAGTAGGTTCGGTTCAGTAATATCATACATTAAAATGTCTTTTGTGAGTGCTGTTGCATTAGAGGAAAGTAAAAGTGCAAGCTATTCTTTTCTTTCCGAGCAAAAAAGAAAGGTAAATATTTTTTGTATACTATTTATACGAGGATACTTGTTTATGTATGATCTTGGTTAGTATAGATCCATGAATAGTTCCATGTGCTTGCACCTTTACCTTTCGAATTGATTTGCATAATATACTCCTTTCCTCCATGCCGTCCCTTCACGGGCTGCAATACGATATGTGGTCGTGGATGAACATAAAATGAAACTTGTGACTGGATAATATTCACAATTTGGGATGTAGAAATGCGTAGCAAAGAGCGTGTAGCAACCTATACACTTTTACTTGGACTAAACCATCAGAGATGGTTGCGTTATCTTGGCACACACGTGTTCCAGTGAATCCAGAAAGTTATGAAAAACACAAATGCATGTGGACTAGGTATAACCTGTACTTTATGGTATGTATCTACACATGTGTAACTATCTACTGGTATTTTCGCTTTAGGTCGCCACTCCAGCGTGCAACCATCTCATCCCTCTTCTTTGCGAGATGTACTCCGTCTTTTATTTCTTCGGGGATTCACCTCTGAATACGCACATGAAAGTAGCTCATTCTTGTGAAGTGAAAGGTGTGCACTTCCGTTCCTTGGGAGAACTTCACTTGTCTCTCTGTGAAACCCACTTCTATTCCACTCCCTTGCTCCACTTCACATGCATAATAATATATTTCCCAACCCACTGGGTTCAGTTTCCCATTGCTTTCCTTTCCGTGTCTCCGGCTCGGTTGTGTTTCGAGTTCGAGCTCTGAGGCTTCAGTTCAGATCAGTTTCTAGTATGTCACCTAAGCGAAGGCACGACTCTCGGGTAATATTCACTATAATTGAAGAAAGCAATGACAGTTGCATGAGTTCATAAATGTGTACGATCTATTCATCTTCCAGCCACCAAATCGGAATAATAGCACGCCAAACAAATTTTTAAAAAGATAGTAGCTTCCAAGGATTGTAAAGAAGGTGGTTTTGATGGATCAAAGAGTGGTTTCTGTTTCGAGGGCTTGTTCTATTAGGTTCCGTTAGACCATAATGCTTAAATTAAACGGTTAGTGGTCTCCGGATATAGCTTAAACTAGCACACATAAACCTAACGATAATAAACGGGTTTCATGTTGTTTGTAGTGTTTGTACAATGGGAAATGGGAATGTGGTAATTTGACATGATTATGAACATTTAAATACAACTGAATTGTTAGTGGTACTCCTGAAGCCAGTTAAGGGTATAATTACGGCTATTTGCGATAGATATCTTGCACTAATATCCCGTAGTTCTCTGACCACACGTGTTTTATGTAGCCAACGATATTACGATTAGTGCCCTGCTTAAACACACACATGCAGTTTTGTTTTCCCTTTCCTTTCTAAATTAGTCAAGTTGAGGAGTGTACATACGAAATAACTGGAAGGATAACAGGATACTTATCTACATCGTAAAGCTAAAAGTGAAAGTTATTGGTCACGAGGGAAAGGTAAATTTCATTTATTATCGTAATTTTGCTGTTCTTTCACACAAGCACAGCCCAATGATATGTCATTCTTGATAGGGTCATTAGGTAGAAAGTGCAAATGGAAGATTGGAAGGGTAAAGGAGTGGATTAGGATCAAACACGGGAAGCTTTTATGTTGATAGCATTTGTAAGAAATTAAACAAAAATCTTGTTTTTAAGAACTAAAAGGAATTTTCACCATTACCGGTGGATATATACCCATCCAATCGCTGCTCAATTCCAAGAAATTGAATGTAAGGGATGTGTTAAAGACGTGTCTCTTGATAGATCTAAATCCACCCAAGTTGTAAATCTCGACCTCGCTATTATATCTGTAAGCTAAGAAAAGGAGTCTCTTTTATACACATTTTAATGCTATATGACGTAAACTCAAATACTCGAAACAAATATGAATGGACGAATTTGCTTCTTCAACCTAGCAAAATATTGTTGGATTAGCTTTGAGCAATGGGATTAGCACAGGAGCGAGGAGGAAACCACAAGCAAATATGTTGGCAGCCTAGCCACACATTTACTAAAACCCTAGTCCCTCTTCTGCTTCCTGGGCTAAACGTAACGCATAACGTTACGTTGCAAACACTGCTACGATTTACAGAGCGCAGAAAGTCTCAGTCTGTGAGTTCCTCATTCCTCGACGGTAGATAATAAAAGATAATTTAGTAATTATCTGGTGTCCCACAACATTAGCCCACCCTTCCTGTAAGTCTGCCTGCAGAATTAACGAATTAAGGAAGAGCAGTACTACGGCAGTCATCCCGCCGGTGCATATATAATTTCCTTTTAAAGGGAACTCCATTTTCTCAACTTCCTAAAAAGAAAACGTTAGCTCGCCGCATAATATACTTTCACGTCTGGGATGCTCGGGAAAATAAAATGGTCTTGTCTTTACATCAAGCTTGAAGAAAGCAGAAAATATAATTACGAATTCTACCTTAGTGCATCTTTGAATACCTGAGATATTCTTCCAAAAAAGGTGCGTGTGAGACAATCCAGTCTGGTTGATTTTTTTTAGCATTGTCTCGACTGGAATTTTGTATTCGCAAGAATGCATGGTGAGAGTGGCGAGATTTGGAGAAAATTATCAAGATTTTATATGGTAGTCAGCACAAGTCAAAGATGCAGCTGCGACAGTTATGTTGCTGAAATTTACAATGCATAGAGCTGATGAAAATAGGAGAATAACCTTCGGATTCAGCCGTTATCTTATAAACCTTGTGAAAATGCCGGATATCCTGTTTGTACAAATAGATTTCTGCAAATTGATCAATGAGAACGGAAGCGTGGACGAGAAAGTGTTTACCGACATGTGTACACAATGTAGAATTCATTCTGAAACTAGAATTAAATTTTCATCATAAGACTAGCATTTAGAGCATCTGTGCCTTCTGTGCAGCGTGTTCAGGCGTTCAGGCGTGGCCTTCAATAAAGAATGCGCTTGCTTGTATTTTGATAACAAAAGTTGATAAACCTGTTTTCCTCTCAACAGCTATCCGGATATGTGGCATGTGGCATCAATTCAACTTTATTATATAAATACTTTGGAAATCGAGGCTCAAGTTTTCAACTCTACATTTACAAATTAGGCTCTGTAGCACTAGCATATTTGCTTAGGAATAACAAATCTATAATTCACGAGTCAGACAAATCCAGTTGACTGCAATGCAAAATAGATATATATCGACGGCACCAGTTTGTCAACAATTGTAGGCTGTAGAGGCATTTCTTTAAATACAAAACAATGAAAACTCAAATTAATTATTGGAAATCTTGCAATGCCCCATTCCCCAATATTTTGGGAGACAGTCCTCAAAACCGAAGGAACCTGTGGGGAACAGGCATACGCAATATAATATGTCTAAATTTGTAAGGGGCCGTGGTACCGATCGGAAAAAGGAAATTAGAAATAGAATGACTCTTGAAAATTACTCCTTTCTACAAGATCACACTGTCTTACAGTTTTATAAGCCCTCATCAATCCAATATAAATATAAGCCATGCTCTCACTTAGTTTAATAAAAAAAGAGAAGGTAACTCAACACAGGTTCTCAGCTTTCACATTTCCTCGCTCACCCTCTGGAGTTACTCTGTACTTGCAGTTAGTTTTTCCGTAAAAGACGGATTTCATCCGATTTCATCCACAGGTCATCAAAACATATCACACGTTAACTTCAACAGAGAAAGGCTACGAATTCTAAAGGATTTTCTTCAAATTTGAACGGAGAAAAGGAAATCGAAAGGTTTGTTAAAGTACATACTGTCATTTTTAGGTTCACATAATTGGACTCTAACTATATATTTTATAAGTTTCCTTATTTTAAGTCTGTACTAAAGATGGACGATTGGTCGTTCTGCCGAGTTCATATTTAGAAAAAATCCTGGATTTATAGGTTCTTGCCTTTAGCACTGGTCTTAAAGGGGAAAGGAACAACATAATCTCAGGCAGTATGTTAGAATGAGAGGAGAGTTGCTTAGTTCACTTCGAATAGAGCAACTAGTTTAAGCATGACACAGCTTAAAGTTGAGGTACTGCAACAAAGTACTCCCTAAACCCAGAGTGAGTATGAATGAGAGAAGAGCCAGTCTGATCAACGGAAATGGAAAGAGAAAAGACTAGTGCGGGTGAAGTGAAAGAGGATTTTCCTTTCTTTCAGTTTTCGGGTATTTGGAGGGGTTGCGTGAAGTGACTCTGTTACATCATCATCATCATCATGTATTGCGCTACACAATAGCCGACTTATGCTTCCGAGAATGAAGATGGAGAAGAGTTTCTGGGAACAGGCGACAAGATGAGGATCTGACATGTCAGGCGTCCGAGGGGAAAAAATCCATAATACAATGGATGGGTGATGGGTGCACAATTCAAAAAGTTACCATTCATTCAAGCATGCTGCATGTCCCCTTCTCCTGGGTACGTCCTACGAATACTTGAGAATGGGGTATTAGAAAGGATTTCGTTCTCGGAATCTTTTGAGGAGGAACGGAGAATATAAATGAAAGCTTTTGACATGATGTGTGTATACATTGAGCGCAAATACCATATTGCTTCGTATGGCGATTTGGATTTTGGTTTGAGAGACGAAAGTTGTATGGTGGGCGTAAGAAAAAATGTTATTTTTTCACTTCAACAAGTCATTGAATTAAATATTAAATTATATTGGAAAGCGATTTCTGAAGAAAATGTTAAACGCTTTCCTTTCCTTTATTCACTTTTCAATTTTGAAACTCATTTGTGAAACTGGAATAAAATTTAATGTTTCGGGAATATCGATGGAGAATGCAGTCGTACATCATCAGTTGTCATCGACGGCGAAAGTCGATGTAAGACTACTTGACTCTTCCGTTTATTCTTCGGGATTGTCTTCCCCATTGGCCCCGTGTAGTTTCGGAACTTTTCCGTTATCAACGCTAAGAAAGCGGCGCAGCATTTGGAAGGCGGTAAGCATGGTCCGATGGATACAAGCATTCTGACGAATTATGAGTTTGAGAGTAAATGATACTTGATTATATTTAAAGCGAATTTATCAAAAAGTAATTTAAAAAATAATAATATTTACGTGATCGCTTACAAAGGATCTTTAATACAAGCCATCTCGAAATCCTTTTGTGTGATTTGGCCGTCTAGCATAATTAATAAAGGAATTCATCAGGAAAATTGTAAGTGTAGGTATTTCTTCTCCGTCACAGAAAAGTATGTATGGTAATGGTTAAAATTTTACCTTTGTCAACGTCCAAAGATTTCATGACTGTAACGTGTAATAGAGTTTTTAAAATTCAAGACGGTTCAATACTTTTAAAAATGTAAAATGCCACACGAGTTCAAGTTCAAACGCGAGCTGTGTACCTATCTCTACAATTTCCCTTTCACATTCGTCCAATTCGTCAGGTTCGACTCCGTATCCGGAGTAGATGCATCCCTTCAAGCAATGGTGTAACTCCTCCCTGGCCAGACCTCCATCCCCATTCAGATCATATCTAAACGTCAAGAAATGGGAACATGAATGGTTTTCATTCTGTAATTAAAAATGCGCATGAAATGAATGCATATATCTTCTCACACAAAGTAACACCAATCAATGAGCTCTTCCGTTGTGCCTCGAAGCATCACCGACAAGCCTTTAGACCATTCTACTTCATCGACCTGGAATGAAATTAAATTGATGCAGTTTTATTAATTTGCAAATCTGTGTGGTACTCACTCTCACAAAATAATTTTGAGAGAAAAAAAGTGAGATGGTGGACGACGGAGCACATACGTAGCCATCACCGTCTCGGTCAAAGGAATGGAATACCAAGTCTAGCATAATCCCATCGGTAATCTGGAAGAGTACGTGAAGGATCTCTCGCATTCTCATCCGGTCCACTCTTCCAACAGCTTCGACTCTCTGGTGGATGACGGAAAGGGACCGACACTGGAAAGAATACATTCGATTTAATTCATCGATCAAACTTCGTATGAATGTAATTAATGACGGAATTCAGTTTCAGGAATAATATATTCGCTTCTTGAGCTCTGTACTTCTTCTGTATTGAAGTGCGTAATTTTTGATAAATGTTCAGCGAGACTGGTGAGTCGGTGAGCTTGTGCTAGAGACTGTGCCATGGTGGAACCAACAAAACTTCGTAGACTGATGGAGAGAGCTTTTGTGATGACTGAGTAATTAAAAGGGGAAGTTGGAAAGAGAAGGAGGTGAGCTTAAAGTTCAGAAGAGCCTATTGTATTCTGTGTATTACTTATTTATACTGAGGATCGCTATACTATCTACCGAGGTAGCTATATACTAAGGAAGCAGTTACAAAATAAAAAAGTCGTAATACCTTAGAAAGAAAGAAGCCTACATCTAATCATTCTAGAAGCTAGATAGATTTAATTCTAGGGATTTTCTAGTTCAGATTACCATGTACTTTATGAGATCAACTTGAAATTTCCATAGCGTAATACAAACATTTGACGAATTTTGGGATAAACGATGAGGTCTTTCGGATCGTTCTATTCTGGAGGAAATGATACTTTGGCAATGGCATTTGCAATGTTGAGATGAGAATAGTTAAGTTGTTCTACTACTATTTTAAGATATATCAGGGCTATGACGAAAGTATACAGTCAACAGTATCGAAATACATACGTTCCGAATAAATATGATTAGGTAGTTGCGTGTGAATACAAAAATAAAAACAATCGACATTTTTCTTAAATGTATCTCATATGTCATATGTTCGCCTCTTCCTTTATACTCGTATATGTTTCTTGTTTTAAATCCTTTTGTTTTCAGCATTGTACTTCATATGCACTAAACTGTAGGAATATAACTCTATTATGTTAATGTATATTCGATGAGACTTCCTGTGGTCTGCATTCAGCCATAAAAGTATGATTGATGATGTTGAAAATCATGGACGGATATAGGATGCCAATATCGGTTGCGGTATGTATCGTCGATCTACCGTGTGATCACACGGACGCGACGTTGTGTCAGTCTATATATATCCTAACCAGATTTGCACATCGATCAATTGCCCATTTAGTATGCGTTTTTTTCGGCTTATTTATTTGAAGCTGCTGGTTCAACCAACCAAGTCATAAACACCCTTACAAGAAGTTTTATGTATTTCGTTGTGAATAGAAGAAAGGAACAAATAATGGGAATGAAATGGTACAATGTAGCTGTGCAGGTATGAATCGTAATGCTACGTATGTGACCTTTGTTTGCTTATCAAAGCACGTGTGAATTGGAAAATGATTGATGAAACATGAGAGTGTATTGATTTTACTGTGAAAATATTGCGATTGACTTTTTAACGAAATTATTTAATTTTATTTATTCCATAATATCTTCATAGAGTTTGGTACAACAAGAAAGTACACCTAAAATTTCAGAATCCCAAGCATACACATACACATTGTGTATTGGACGCGTTAATTAAGTGATGGCTTTTTTCTGTCTTGTCAATTATCAAAATTGTGGAATGCCCTTGTCAAATCTAACGGCGACATCCAAACAAACTTGGCACGGTCTTCGTTGAAGTCGAAGCGCTCCAGTTAGTGGTGATTCCAACTAAATGGTCGACCAAATATATAAAGTTTTTGTTAATTTTAGCTAAATTTTTTATGACAATAATTTTGTGTTGATAAAGATTACCTAAGCGAAGGCCAACGACAATGGCGACAAAAATGCCTAAATGTTGTTTTATTTTAGCTCTCGGATTTTCCAGCCCAACTGAAGAATCAAAAGTAATTTTAAACTGTGCTAACTGATTATTGATATTATAGTAATCGCTAAATTCAATAACTCATTTATTATTTGAATTACATAATTCTGGAATGAATGAATGTTGCATGATGGATTCGGGTATGGGACTCTTATCGCTTTTTCCACCAGCATCGCTCTCTCCTGTTTTAGTTAAGGACGACATTTCCTTTCCACTTCACACTCTCCCTTGAAAATATTTGTAAAAAATGGGTATTAGATTCAAGATATATGGACAAAAATTACAAATGACACTACTGAGATTGGTCTAGTTAAATCATTGAAAGAGTGATTTTGTAGCCAACTGCACCAACGTGAAATATGCCGATATTTATCATTATCTAATCAAGAAACCTCGAAATAACCAAACATATTAGCACGTGGTGGCACCAAAGAATTCGACATCATCTATTTACTACCATATCACTGGGTGGCACAGACGTCTAACAAAGTAACAATGACAATACATTTACATAAGTACGCCTTGACTTTAAGTTACGTAACGTGTCGATTTCTCGCATTAGGTATTGCTGCAAAAAACCTACTGCGTATCCACTAATATATATTCCAGTTTCCGAATTTGCAGTTATTGAAACACTTCGCAACATCACGTCGTTACAAAACTCGTTTGGTTATTTGCAAACTGTAACTGATCGCTGATCGTGTATACCGATACCGCAGGAATGGATTCTCATGCTATCTACCTTTACATTTCTGCTTCCGTGTGAATCCCTGTTCTGCAAGAAATGTTACAATACGAGATTCAATTTGAACTTATATTAACCAATTTCGAAATACGATATTCATTATGAGGACAACATTAAACTACATACACACCAAGCTCAGTTTTACAAACGGGCTATTGTCAACCATTTAAATAAAGCAACAGTCACGAGCAAGTACATTATAACCTTAAGTTTAAAGCCAACAAAAAATACATGTTCATAAAGCGTAACTTTATATTCCTCAGCTCTCGCCGTTACAAATTCCTTGAAATTGTCCCAGTTTGAGTTTGGAAGGAAGGGGAAGACCTAATGAAACGAAACGATCATGAATATTTCCCTGTCTGCTTTGCCTTTACCTACTTTCTGGCTTCTCCTTTGTTAGAGGAATAGGAAGAAGGTTGAACAGAAAAGCTCTCGTCATCACTAACGGTAAAGATGCCTTCCGTGTTTTTTAGCTTAATTTATTCTCAGCGGGCTTAATTCTGATGTTCCTTGAACAAATGACGTTTTTGAAGTGTAGACGCTGGTTTTAAGCTCTTCGCTCTTTAAGTAGGATAACCATTGATTCCTCATTCGACGTCATTTTTTATGAAAAGATTACTCCCAAAGACGCTCGAAATATGGAACAACTTACGTACGTATTATGTACATCCGTCATATCATCGAAACCCTTAATACTTTGTCATCCCTTCGTTCCTTGACGTAGACTTATAATCGGCATGGATGACTGGATACTACGTCAATTACGTGAGCATGCTTATAAGTAACATCAACTATATACCTGCACATATGGATACCCAGCACCCAGTAGCACAAGCCACATTGTAAGAGAATCATTGTACTAAAATTCTACATTTATTATAAGGACACCACAATTTTAAGGAATTTCACCAAAAACTGCAAGACTATAGTGTGTGGTCAGGCGTACCACGTAATAATGGTACACTTTTTTTTGCTTGACTGTATCAACTACTACATCTCTATCTACATCCCCTCCGGTTTCCCTTTTTTTAGAATGTTTGCTGCAAACTCTCTGCATTTAACGCTTACCATTTCATTCCATGACATAATGCTGGCAAAAGAGTCGGTGTCTTGAGCTCAAATCCTATTTTCACAATTCGCAGCAGTTTCATTTCATGGCACATTTTTCTCTTTTCATCGCATGAGCTCTGCTGAGTCTCGAAAAAAATTGAGGTCTCTCCCTCTTTTAAAGTGTGCCTGTGAGAGCTTAGATTTTGCACATCAAATCGGTAAGTGCTCAAATGTGGAACGGTGGAGCTGTGGCACGCGAAACATGCGAGACGATGAAACTTATGCAATGCTTTATTAACTTCATGGCATCATACTGAATCCCTGTTTGCTGCAGCTCAAAAAAAATTGTTACGATGATGCAGTGAGAAAAAATTACAAGTACTCCGCTTGCTCAGAAATAGCCTTTGAATTGAACAGAGTTTTTATATTGAAATTGTGTGTTGCCAGCGAAAAGTAACTCGTTTCGTCAACTGTCATCATCCTAGTCATTACATTACAATATTCATAGCGATAGGGGATGCTGCTATTATTGTGTTTCGTGTCCTTTACCCACTCAACCGTGGCTTCGTCTCTGTTGACTGTTGACAACCTGAACTGATGAAGGGAAAAGTGAACACTCTTTTTATCTTCGATGATGATGTAACAATAAGAATATAGCACGTCCTACATAAAGTGTGTCTCTTCTACACGATGTAGCCAGTAAAATAATAAAAAAGGATGCATAACATGACACTTACATTTTTCGATTTTAAAAAGAGAATCATTGAGATGAGAATTGAAAGTTACATCAAGTCATTCAAATGCTTTACTTTTATGCAAGCTAAACATAATACGTGTAATAATAACATTATCCCATAACACATGTGCCTATGCCATTTAGACTCCCGTTTTCCTAATAATAATCATAATTAACTCGTGTCAAGTTTTACTTTAAGCTGAGTCCCTCCTGTTTCATCTCTCATTCATCGGGCGACAGTCCTCAGATTCATGCGAAGCATATTTTTTTAAAAATTTTAATTGTAATTTTTTCGGCTCATAAATTTGTATTATTCAAGAAAGTGTTAGTGTGCCTATCTATCTCATTCGAGAAAAGTGGAAGTGTGTTATCCCATCCAAAAATCAAGAAGGTGGATAGAAAAAAATTCGTTCTTCTCAGCGGAATTCCAAGAACAATCTTTTAAATTAAATTCGCATCTTTTATAGTTTTTGCTGCCGTCTGCATTAACCGACTGTATTCGCTTGGCATTCTACTACGCACACATCATTAAAATAATTGCGTGGCAGAAAGGAGAGGTTCCAAGAGTGAGATCCAGATCGTTATCTTTCATTTTAATAAGAGGAACAACGAGGAATATAAATGAAAAGCCTGAAGATCCGCCTCAATTGAGAGAGAGAGACAGAAGAAGAAAATAAGAGACAGAGCGTTCATAGTTTTTTTCTCTCCTCCAAATTTGCATCCTATTTTTCCATTTATTTTATTCTTTTCGAGTGAGCATATGCGAAGGACGGAAAACGTCATAAAAGTCATGGCTTCCACATCATTGAGTAGCATCATCTTCCCGAGCTCAACTCGTACCAATCAAATTTCCAAATGGAGCAAGGGTGGAAATCGAGGAATAATGATCACATCTTCCTTCGCCCTGATCCTTCAAGTTGTGCTCGCCTTGACAGCTATCATGGGCTCGCAGCCTGCATCCGCTTTCCCAGACGGTGCTCCCGGGGAGGCATGTGTTAAACATAAGCCGAATCATGGTGGATCCGCTCAACCGTTATCTGCCCTTCCATTTTATGTCACTGCCAGCTCCTCCACTTACCAACCGGGACAAACCATTGCAGGTACAAAAACCATTTATTTTATTCCTACCAAAATTATCTTCCCATTTGTAGGAACAGGAAAGCGCGAAGCCTTTTCCATCCGTTAATTACCCCCACAAAGAAGAGTTAATTATTAGTTGAGAAATGTAAAATATGGGGATCGGTCAGGTGGAAAATTCAGAGGAAAAGCACCGCACACGTCCAATAAATTAAGATGAGGGAGGTGGAGATGAGCGCATTAGTTTAACAGGCTTTAAGCTACTTCCGTGCGGGTCGTTTCAGTTTATGAATATCAAAGTCTACATTTACAACGAGGTTATTACGAATGCAAAGTCTTGAGCTTGGCAAATTTCATATGCATAGTTTTGTCATCGTGTGTTTTGGAATAATTTTCTCATAATTCGTATACCACTATACCCCCTACCCCTGCATTTGTATACTAACAAGAACTGACGTCTGCAACGATCTTTTACTTTAACGAGTAACGGTGTTATATGACAAGAGTTCACAGGTTGTGTAGCTCCATTCAAACGTGCACATTTTCAATAGTCAATAAATACTTGTATTTGTTTCACGATTTGTTGAAGGTAGTATGTGCGAACATGAACTTTTTAGAGAAGAGCTAAAGTAATGAATTATATGTAACCAACTTGGAAACGCACGTGGAGAAAATAGAGAATTTTATAATCCCATTTCTCCTGGAAAAAGTGTGTTAATAATGTTAATCATCCTATCTCCAGCATAGGAGCAGCTGCGTAAACGGCACAGACACTACGCTGCTATCATGCTGGCAACAACGTTTTGAGATTTTTCTTGCCTGTAGTCAGTCCTCCAAATCTCTCCACACATGGACTCACGTAAAAATGTTTCAATCCTCACCATCATTTCATTGCTCTTGCTCACATAATCCTCAACAAACGACTCACAACTGTCAGTACTGTGGTCTACATCAAAAGTAGGAAAGGAGCATGTTCCAAAGAAGGTGCTCTTAAAATTGAAAAAAAGTATTCATCAAAAAAATTCGGGAAGAGAGATGTGCTGACGAGTTTTTAGCTTATCCCCTGGGAAGTGGAGGTAGGTAGCCACCCTTTTACCTTCATGTTTCTTAAGAAATAGGATTGAAATGTGAATGAAAAAAAGGAAGGAAGAAGGCGTACCTACTTGCTTGTAGATGGAGAGAGAAAGGAGAGAAAAGTCGATATTTGTGAGGAAGAGCCAGGAGGCAAGACGTAATGCTGCGAAGCATTATTAATGTTGCATCATTGCATTTAGGTTTACTTTCATCAGAAAATGGGAAAAGATACAAGGAAACGTCATATTCACCTTTTGGGCTAACTTGAGTCATCGTAATTTTCCCAGGCCGAGATTCTTATTGCAAATATAGTTATATAAAAACTGGATATGCGCATAATATGTATAAAAGCACTTATTCTGTCTGAAAATTTTTAGAACCAGGGGCAGCCTGTTTAGTAGCCGTATTTTATCGTTGAAAAACGAATAAAAAATGCTGAATTTGGTCGAAAGTAAATTAACACCTTTCGACCGTTCTCATGTCTCACGTTGCTCCTGTTCCACGAAGGTAGACGTATAGACTTGTTATTTATCGGAACACAAAAAAGAATATTCTACGAATATGTACTTTCTCAGCAGTTTTTTCATACTGATTGAAACACTGTGGAAAAAGAAAAACAAGAGGGAAATAGGATGTGTGGAAGAGTGTTGCAACGTGTGCAGTATTTATGTCATCCCTCGTGACTGTCAACCGTGCAAAAACCTCGTGAATATTTTAGCAAACGTGGGCATTTTGGAGTTGATACAAGGAGTATATACCAATAAAGTACTCGTGTCATAACTTCCGTGTACAAATAGTACGCGTATATATTATGCACTGTACAAATCTGAGATGTAGTGTACAAATCACGGACATGGTGAGTGTGAAATAAACCCAAAGAGAATTTCCTTTTACTCTGACGTGACATATGGGCCAGTCATTCCATTCAAAACTATGAGAAATCGGAGAATAGTTAATAGATTATCCCCACCTTCCTCTTCCAATCTTCATTAAAGATCCTACATTTTTTAAATTATAAAAATGTCGATCTCATTCTAGTTCATAGCTCTTAATCTAAAACCAAGAAGGAAGTAGGAACCTATTTGCATTGCTTCATAGGAGTTTGCTCGTATATTCTCAGCGTGGCGTCGTATTAAGAAAAAGGGACCAGACTGATCGCGAGCTTTTAATTCACAGGCATCCAAGATTTTCCTTACCTGCGACAAAAATGATACTCAGGGAATTCCTCGAGAGTATTTGAAAAAGACTTAAATGAGTATTGGGGCGCATACAAATAATTTATAGTACACACATACATAAAGTTAAGGATATATCCACTTGATTACAGCTATTTTATTTTAACTTTTTCTGAGAACACGTCGTCGCATGTGAGAGCATTTTCACATATTTTTTGTTGCTAGCTTATATCGTATCAGAAGTTAGTGGACAAAAGCTCAATTCAATTGTTCCTCAGCCGATATATCCAAACGGGGAATAACGGCATAGCTTTGCTATATCGGGCGGGAAGTACCTTCCTATTTTAACAATGTTAGTGAGCTCATTCTCATAAAAACAATCTCCAGAGCATCAAGCTTAAATTATTGTATCAGTTTTGTTGCTCCTTTCAGAGGAGAAGTGCTACGATGTCGAGGTAGTAAAATAGCAACAGGGCTCGTTCTAAACTCTGCAATGAAAAGAAGGGAAAGTAGAGATTGCATTCCATAGAATTTGGAGGCACACACACTACACCACTTTTTAGAGCAGCTGAAACAAAGTAATGTTCACTACTTGCCACTTTCTGTCGTCAGCCGAGGGAAACCCTTGGAAAATGTTGGATAAAGTAAAGTAGCATTCTTTCCAGAGATACATCCATAACTACACCATCCACCTACTACTTTTATATCGATTTGCTTATATGGACTCACAGGTTTCTTCTAATTTAATCCTCATCGCGTGATTCTATAGAACCAATATGCTTGTGTCATTGTGTATGTAGCTTGTAAACAACAATGAGCAAACTTTAGCAGACGGGGAGAATAGCAGTTTAGCGAGGGGTACTTCTCTAAATTACGCCTTTCCCTCTTTCTCCTGAAAGTTCAACTTGGAGAAGCCCTATTTACCTTAGGTATAGGGAAGCAACATGAACGATCATTTAGACAAAGGAGCAAGGTAAAAACGTATACTACTTCTTTTCCCTCGTGGAATCCACAATCTGCAATATGTGCACCAGTTGAAACATATGCCTCCTCGGAGATATCCAACTACTCATTTGATTGAAACGTCAATTTCATTGAAATTTAGTGTTTTTTTCTAGCAAAAAATACGCTTCCCTTCTCCACATTCGAGCTTTATTTAAAGACTGACGGAAGAGGAAGGGGCAAAACTAAATACGTCGAACCATGTGCGGAGATTTTTGTTCCGTTTTCTACTTACGAAACCATGCTACTAGTTTGATTACTTGTCCATATTGAAAGCATTTCATGCTTCTGCATCACAGCACAGTTTTGTAATTGTTCTCTAGTTGAGACGTGCATTCCGAATCTGATACATACATTGGCATGATCATCATCGACTTGCAAAATGTTGAACAAAAACATGGAATACTTGTGGGCTACACTCAGTCGTGTGGTACATAGAAAACAAACTTTTTCTGCCTCAAAAAAGTTTCTGCTAATATCCACATATCCACACGAGCTTGTTCAATATTGGCAGATGGAAATTTTCAGTTAGAATTAGAAGGAACTATTCAGTTGTCTGTATCCCTTTTGTAAATTCCCCAGGGGAGTCCATTGATATCCATTAGGGAGGAGGTATCAAGCGCATTACACTCTCTCAACCAAAAACTGTATTTCCAGAATCTGCCTAGTGCTCACTCACATCAGTGCATATATGCACAAGTACAAGTGTTGCAATAAACATTTCTCTTTCAACGACAATTTTTCACAGGTTGCAAATATACACTTTTGTAGTTTGACGAGTGAACAAATAATTCTGTCAAAAGAGTTCAAATAGCCACTCAAACTGTGCTTTTCAGAAGAAAAGTGTAGCGTGTGTGACACTGAGACTGCGGTGCGAGATGATTAAACATTTGTCGCACATCGGGAGCAAATCTAAAATGCATGAGCGTTTATATGTGTAGAGAATGTGAGTGTGTGTCATCATTATTTTCAAACACTTTAATAAAAAATGATAATTTCCTCTCCTAACAACTCCCTACCCCGCGGTTTTGAGAGTATATCTTTAATCGAATCACACATTAAACCATCAGCCCATCTCGTATAATTAGATTGAATCACATTGAGTTTTGGCCGCACAGCGGACATTGCTCTTCTTCTCTCATGTATTTTTTGTGCTTCTCGTTTTAAGCACTCTTTTCCTCTCATCGTCGTATCCAATTCCGACGAGAAAAAAAACTCGATAAATATTTAAACAACTTATTGGAATGGAATCTTCTGGACATGTTCATTTCCAATTTGTGTCCGCAATCCACACTTCCTTTCCCTTTACCACCAACCATTACTGAATCATTATTACTTTTGACTGGCTTTGCGGAAGTTTACATACGGATTTGGAGGGAGAAAGCACTTGCCAGCAGTAAAACATGTATGGAGAAAGAGAGAGAGAAATTGGCACAGAAAACCTCTCTCCTCTTCACCAGCACATATATATAAAGTATGCGCATTGAGCAGCTTTATTATTGACTCGAAACACATTTAACATAGTCGAAAGAAACCCAAGTTGGTGATAAAAAAGAAAGGGAAAAAAGCTTATCAAGGAATTCCATGGATAGTAAAATAGGACCACGAGCTCTTTTTTTAGTATTTCAGGAATGCATTGTGTCGTCTCGTCGTACACCATTCCACTATATAAAGTGCAAGTCTCTCCGGGTCTTTTCCATTACCACATAAATCTGTCCAGGAGAGAACCCATTAGCAAGAGAGGAGCATCTCGTTTTCAAGGAAAAAGGCCGATGAAATAAATGCCTACAGCTACAAAGCATCTTTCCCTCTCTCCCTTTTTGTGTCTACATTAGCCACAACCTATCTGGATAATGCTCTTGTGTAATATACGTGTAGATATTTTCATTCATGTGATAATGTGCCTCTCCACCCGTACACAATATAATGGTTGATATTATTAAGAAAAAGGTACTCAAGAACTCAAGTCAAGACATAATAGCAAGATCAAAGTGACCCATGAATATGTCCTCTTCTCATTTTCCCCAAAATCTTTCTCTCTCGCCAGCTTTATACTAAAATTCCCTTTTCTCGCTTCCCTGATCCCCCGACTAGAAAGCAACCTACCGATGACACCAACATGAAAAACGCCTTCACAATCTTGTTCACTTTCCGGAAAGGATTTAAACCCTTTTTCACAGTGAGCATGTTCGATACGGGGGAAAGAATGCTCTCTCCTTTTAAATTATGGGCCGGCAACAAATGCATTGTCTTTTCAGCTGTGGCTAAAAACAGATTTTTGAGTGGGAGGTGGCACTCAACTAACTCCTCGCCCTCAAATCCCCCAAATTGAATATATTCAGGAGGAGGCATAATGCGCTATGGAGAACAGGATGAAAAAGCGAATGGAAATCTGTGTGACACTTTCCGCTGGATTTTGTTCTCTCTTTTTTTGCTTCACTGATGCGATGATGATAGAAGGAATGTGCTGGTAATTACAAAAGATAATAGGATATTCACCAAGTGGTAATTACTAGTAATTGCCTTCAATTAGTTTGCTTTACATTGACGATCGTATGGTTATGATCATACTCCATATATACTCTTTGACCTTTCTTCTCTTTGAAATACCATATTTTCATGTGGAAAAAATGTTTGAAGAACTTCCATTTCCCCAAACTAGGACAAACGCTTTCTCTCTCTTCCTTCTGTTCTGTGTTTCTATAATTTAGCACATAGTTTCCTGATATCTTTCATTGAGAGAAAAATCGGGAGGAGGAAAAACGAGAGATTTGAGTAACCCAATAATCCATGTTTTTTTGCTTCCTTTGATGTGTACACCCCTTTTGATAACATAAAGGGTCCGTCCACTGCAGCGAAAAATAAAATGAAAGGGAAAAGTGATTCTTTCTAATATGCTTTTTCTCTTTTATTTCCTCCCAGTTCGAATTGCTGGAAAGGGTGGAACATATTTCAAAGGATTTTTCCTCCAAGCAAGCGATGAGCGAGGTCGATGGGTCGGCACTTTTGAACCGACTACATTCTCCGTCTCGCATCCTGAGTGTGCTGCCACGACCCACTCGGAAAATCATGAGAAGGAGGAAGTCACTCTGCTCTGGCACGCTCCCAACAACTCGCACGGCACAGTGCGGTTCCTGTAAGTAACCCTTTCTCCCTCTTTGCTCGCTTTTTCCTGCTTTCACAAGTTTCTCGGCAGATTGTAGCGCCTGCTTCGACCAGAGCGAGGAGAGTAGTTGTTGCTCTACCACCACTCTACTCCACCTCCTCTTCAAGTTGTTGCTTTCCCCTTCTCTTCTATCCAAAAGAGAAAATTCTTGTATGCAAAAGTTGTATTGTTATCGGGAAAGTTTTATGTCTGCATTCGGCGATTGAGCTCACAAAAAATAGGAATTGAACACATGCTCGCGTATACAACAGACGACATAAAGCACACAATAGTATAAAGTTTTTTCCAATAGGGAAAAAGCTATTACTCTTTTACTAACCCGGCGATTTTGATTCATGCTTTTACATTTATTACAGTGGAAATAATCACATAAAAATGATATTATTGATTCGTATACAAAGAGGAAAAGGAGGAGGGAATCACCATTTTCTCTGAATTCGTTTCTCTTTTTTCGCTTTTGTCAGCAACACAAAAAAGGATGTCCTTGAAGTACACATTTTTATTTCCTCCTGGTGACATAACATCAACATAAAAGTTCTTTTGTTCACTTTTCGCACTCGCTCACTCAACTTTATGAGACATGGGAAAAGGCAAATGGAACAAGTAGCTGCAGAGAGAGAGAGAGAGAGAGAGAGAGAGAGAGTAGACGAACAAATATCCTGTCAAATGTACATATACATCCACATGTAAAGTAGCATTTGGTACTGCGTAAGGTAATAATCCGAGAAAGGCATAAAAGGCAGAGAGGACACAAATACATGAATATTTTTGCTGAATGCCAAGAACTGGATGCTTCTCATATTATTACCAGCGAGAGGAGAAAAGCACGAGCTCCATTAGAACAGAGTAGTAGCTGACGAATCATAAACAAGTCTAAAAAAGGTAGAGTAGAGCGCTGACTGAGTTGGGCTCACTCACTTGGTTTTGTCGTTGTCACCTTCGTCCCTCACTACATAACTTCATCATCATCACCCCCTTCAAACGATTATTTCAGTGTGCATGAAACAAGGATACACAAAACTTTATATTATTATGCGAGCTTGCATTATTCCCTAAATATATTTCGTGATGGAAGAATATTGTAGTTGAGCGTTTCTTCTTCTTGGAACAAAAGAGAGGAACTGTACTCTAACTGGTAATAATGGAAGGCGTACACGAGAACTATAATTTTTTATTCAGAAAAATTTACATAGCCAACGTCTATCCGGTTTCACATCGCCCTCGCTCCCTAAAATACATTTAAAGTTTTTGTCTCCTTTTCCAAGAATTTATTCTTCATAAGAAAAAATGTATTATGCATAATTTTCCCCCCGTCTTCGTCGTCCTCTCATGATGAACCCTGGAGTTGGTGATTATTCCAAGAAAAAGTGGAATATGTGTGGGCACATTTTCAACTCTAATGTTTACCTTGAAGGCAGGCGAATTCATGGTTGAATATGTACTTGAATAATTGTGGAAAAGTATATGAGTTTGTAATGTTGCAAGATGGGGTTTCGGGTCGGAGGCTATACGAACGTTTTGCTTTTTTTTGACGTTCACCAAAACCAACTCCACTTTTCCACTTTCATCATCAGATCCTCTTCTACATTTTCAAAGTTTTTGGAAGAAGGAGAGTAAAATTTTGTGTTGGAAAAAATAGCATCATCTTATTCGTATCCCGAAAACTTCCACGACGAATTGACTACTCCGTGTTTTATTAGTCGAGTTTTTAGTTGAGTTCAGTTGGGAGAGAGAAGGAGAGATAAGATTAGATGATTCTTCCGTTGTTCGCACCACTCACCATTTTCCTCTCTTTCGACCGAAGAAGAAGACGACTTCTTTAGAAATCCTTTTCCGCACATCCGTATACTTTCACTTTCCACTTCCATCTTTTCTTCATCTTTTTCACGTGTTCCATTCTCTCCCTTCTTATTTCCCCTACTTTCTCTCTCTCTCCTCTTTTCACGATTCCGTGTATGTGGGAAAGTTAGCAGATTCTCGAAGCATGTGATTCCCCTTAGTAAATTATGTGTACGTATGATATATTTTTTGAGGTTGAAGTAGTAGTTGAACGTGTGCTCCTGGGTCCTTCACCTCTCTCTTCTGATCCAATCCGTTCTTTTAAGCTGGTGACGCGCTTTTTAAAATAAAATGTGTGCCTTGTTGAAAGTTCGGGAAAAAAGTGGAGTCGCGCATCATATCAGAGGGAGAAAGAAAGGGACAGAGATCGGTGGAAAAAGGAATCATTGTCATCGCACACACGGTGTACATATCACCAGGTCAAAAAGCTTAAGCTCAGCTCCCTCCTGTCCTCTACTTTTACTAAGCCCTTCCTCAGTCCTTTTCCCCACTAACTCTCGACTAGTGTGTGCATCCATTATCCGAAGAGTATAACATATATATAGCTCGTATGGGAAAAGAAGCTACAGGAAACTCTGCTGAAAGCAACCTAAAAAAAGATGCATTGAATTTCGGATTTTCACTCAAATAAAAAAACTTGCCAAAAGAGATCTCGTTTTTTTCGGTCCTTTCTCTCCTCCACAGCCTCCCCTATCTCCATTATATACATGCCTTAACTTTGTTTAAGGGAATCTTTTTTTTCTTGTGTGCTTCATCACTGTTGAATGCTACTCAACAAAACGTGCTTTACATTGAACGCTTTACTTTTATATGGATGTATGCATAACTCACGTCTCTCATATGAAGCCTTAATGTGCTTATGAGAATCTCCCCTGCCATACTCAACAACCGTCACTCTTCTCTCTCAAAACACTTCTCAGCGGAGGAAAGGGAAAAAGAAGAGACGCTCTCCCGTTTTTTTAAAGACTCACTTTTTTAATGCAATGCAATTCTATCATTTGGATGCAATAGAGTGCAATCCACGATTTTTATTCTTCTATCATTTTGTGACCCAAAAATAGATCGTGCCAAAAAAGAAGCTCCACATGTGTGTGTGAGTGTGACTATATAGTCAACAGTACATTCTTTCCTACGTGCACTTTATTATCGCCACGTTGAGGGGACGAGGAGCCATGCAGTCTACTAAACCTGGAATGGAAATCCTTGTAGCTTGTAAAAAAGGACCTTCCATTTGCTCGTAAACTAAATACAACTTAAGCTTGAGGGTAAGAGAGAGAGAGGGAGATATATATTTGTGTTGGTGTTGTGTATATATTTACGTATTGCCTAACACGCAAAGGAAAATCCTTTTTATTTTCCTTCCATTTCTCACTCACCAGGATCTCTTGTCACTTTCCTCTCGTTCATCTCTCTCTCCTCTTCCTCTTCTTTTTTATCTGCATCACACTCCCCCCCTCTCCCTCTCTTCTCTCGTCGACTCCATCACGGGAGAAAAGGAATAGGCGTCACATGAAACACACTATTGTATTGTAACTGTAGAATGTTGTAGGTCAATAGAGATTTATTTTTCAGTGGAAAGTAAGCACAAATTTACTCTCGCCTCTCCTCTACTCACATACGCCCTAGCAAAAAAGGACAGATATGTTATTCAAATGTGAATTCTGTTCTCCTCTCCTTCGTCGTCTGTCGTCTCCTTTCCATCCATCCATCCAACAGTATAAAAATTCAGAAGAAGGAAAAAAAGAGAGTGTACAGAAAAACGAGTAGGAAAGGATTATCATCATCATGCATAATAGGAGTGTAGGACGACAACGGTGCAAGTTTTTTCCCGTTCCTCCTTTAGTGACGTGCATCCATTTACTATATGCTTTCACTTTTAAAGGTAAGCTGGTTATACCTGGAATAAAAATAAATATCAGTGTTTGTGTGTGTGTGTGTGAGAGAGAGAAAAGGACATTAGGTCGTTGTGCACACTGTGCTCTCTCCTCTACACACTTGTATATCTTGGCTGAGAGCGAATAAATATTGTGTAGCCATTGTTCGCCTTTTACTCCACTCTACCTTGGCTTAGCTTTCTTTATTCGGGGAGGAGAGATATGAAACTAAAAGAGAGAAAAAAACTTCATTTTTACACACTCGGAAATTTTATTTAATGCATATAACAACATTGAGCAAAATATGGGATATATGTACGTGTAGTAAAGGAGGAGAACAAGCGCATTTCGTACGATTTTTCATTCCATTATTCGGAGTAGTAAAAAAGTAAATATAAAAAATGTTCTAAAGACGTATAACACTATATTACCTTGCTTTAGCTTCTTTTTTCTCCGTTTTTTACGTTGTTACCGTCTTATTCCCGGTTTATTTTGGATTTTTTTTTAAAAAAAGGGTCCCAAATGCTGTTTTGTCAGACATACTTCATCTTCATCATCATCAACATTGCTGAGCAGAGGAGAAAGGCAGGAGCAGCATCCCAAACGAAAGTTGCTTTGTTTACGCTCCTCACTTTCTCTCTCTTTTTTTGTATGGTTCGGAGTGGTGTTCATAAGGACGAGAAACTTAGCCGAAGAATAGAGCAGTCCATATGTGCAAAGCATATAAATATATGCTTTTGCAGCTGAAAATAAGGCTGACTATATATACACATATATGTCATATTAAACTTTTGTAATATATTTATAGTTGAACCGATTTTGGAAAGTATACAGCCAGTTTGTGTGTATATAAGGCTGTCTCTGAGCTTGTAAATATCTAATGTATTCCCTGAGTCCCAGTGATTCACTCAAAACAACATGAATATTCCACGAATGATTCTATCCAATTTCCTTTCACCAGAGAAATCATAATGTTATTTGTTTATGGGTTATAAATATAACTGTTATATATCAGCAAGCTTTCTCTCTCTGAGAGAGAGAGAGTAGTCGTCATCAGCGTCTTCTTCATCAGTCAGCAGCAACATCATTCCTTCCCTTCCCTTCATCCGTATGCATTAAACATCGATATTATGGATGAATTTCGTGTTTTTGTACGAAAAGGCTTAGGCTACAAAAAGGGAGAAAAGAGCGCGGAATATTGTTACTGCCACCAACACTGCCATTTTCTATCCCATTATTGCCACTCGGAACGTGTGCCGCTCTTCACTCTCATCACTGCAATTTCATTTCTTCCCCCCGACTTCGAGTATATATAAAAAATGGTGAAGAGAGTGTATATATTTTATATGAATTACTTTATACTCACTGACTATCGAGTTTTGGGATGATGGTGATGAGAGAGAAAATTGCATTCAGTCAGTATTCATTGGTATTAAAACACTTGACTCATCTCCGCTTTCCCCGGCGGTCTCGCTCGTCTTCGCAGCAGCTAAAAAGGAGCAATCGCATCGTTATATTCAAACGTTTATTGGTCACATGCTCATTTTATTTTCGGCAAGTTCGCATTTATTGCCGGAAATGTGAACATAATCAAATTCGTCTAAAGCTTTTATGAAATTTGGATTTTGATTTCAAATCCTTAATAAAATGACGAAAATGACAAGGACTAACCAGCCACCGTAAGCATGAAAATGTTTCCAAAAAAGGAAGACGCTTAATGTGCATTTATACTCAAATATCCTTCGTCGATATTTCAATATTCAAAGGAAAAAGGGACATGTTTCCGGAAATCATCGGCAGAATTGAAATCGAATACATTCTCTCAAAAATTTGGATCATTACGATACTTATCGATCTGGTCTTTTCGGACTAGCAAAACTGACTACATTATAGTACTACATGTACATGAGCAAAAAAAGAATTTTGCAGAAGGATACATAATACATAAGTGCTATTATTTCTATTCCGAAAAGCGTTTCTGAAAGGCGCACTGTAAAAAGTGAAAAATTGGCTAGCTAAAAAAAGTGCGCATGAAAACCATGGAATGACACAATGCATAATACATTGAAAATTGAAAATGAACAAAGTTTTCACATACTTTACGATTAGTTTCACTCCAAAAACGTCCCAGTTTGCATTCATTGCTTTTTTACTCTTACAAAAATGCTCTGTGCATCAACTAAAGTTATGTTTCTTCATGAAAGAAAGGTGAGAGAAGGATGCAAATCGTGCGCTGCCTTTAGGTTAACCGACTGCTCACTTCAGGAGCAGTTGTACAACCTTCAAATCAGAGGAAGCAAAGTTTCATTATTTTTGTACGCTTAACGTTTAAAGCAGCAGGAACATTTATATATTTAACAAAGATGATCATCCAACACTCGATTAAACCTACTTGTGCACCGACACCGGTGTCAACAACCTAAAACTTATAGGCGGTGTACAAACCATACATTCTCCATAAATGATAGAGAACTGAATGTATGTATGCGTTGCACCTTTTTCCTCCTTAAAAAATGGAGGAAGAGGAAAGAGGACAGAAAATGAGAATGGAATCGATTTTAATGGGATGATGTGAGGTAAAAACTCACCTCCTACCGAGGAACACACAAAAGTTTTTTAAAAAGTCAGTAGTCGATGTCTACCTGCTTTCTCCTATTCTTTCCCTCTTTCTCCTTCCTTACCTTCATTGGCTACGGCCTGCATTATTCTCACTGGCTCATCGCTCATTTTTCCCCTTCTCCCTCCGTCGTCTTCCTTCAGTTTCCTGTAACCGCTTGTTGTGCTCATAGTCTAAATTATCTTCCGTCCTATTACCGTTTTGCTATATGCCCGCATGGAAGATTGTCAAATTATTATTATCAAAATAGATACCGACAAAAAATATTCCCCTCTACCTTCCTCTCTACCGCAGTACTTGTTCTATACATACTTTTTTTGTATATAAGCAATATTTGAAAGGAGACACACACACAAAATTCATAATCTGTAGTACGCAAATGTGCACACTTTTTTTCCTCATCGCTCCCATTTTCCTCCCCACATTTGTGTGTATACATACGTTGTGCTGCTGCTCGGATGACAAGGAAGGACAAAAAGTGAAAGCCAAAACCAAGCGAAGCATGCAGTGAGCAGACACACGGATGATAACGATATGTGTTGGTGAAGTGGAGTTGAGGACTATGCGAACGAACAGAACGCTGAACTGAATATATGCCCAACTCCTCTTCCTCTATAATCCTCAAAGTATAATGCTGGGAGAAGAGAAAACCAAAGTTGTGCTAGCGTCGTAGTCTCCCTCTTCCCTCTTCCCCATCACCAGAAATAACTATCTTTTCATTCTGGCTTTCTCTCTCTCTGCTCTCACTCTCTTCCTCTTCCCGCATCCTTTCTCGTATTACCATACAAATATAAATGGGAAAAGTGAAAACGCTACCTTAGCTTTTGTCTTCGTTCGAGAGAAAAAAATATATATCCTTAAAAAATCATCTGGCTTCTCCCTTTTTACTCCATTTCGCGACTTCATTTTTGCCGTCTCCCTTGTATCACACTCCAGCCCACTCGAGAGAACAAATGTTAAACTCTCATCTGTGCAGATTTTCCAATGCAAATTATTATTATTTCAGAGCATTCCCCGAGCAATTTTGAGATAGAGCCTTTCTTAGAATGTGATATGCTCTGCTCTGCACACAGCCTCACACAGAGCCACACGTCAGCGTGGCATGTGTGCATGCAGAAGAGAAACAAAAGGGAAAATCTCTATCCTCTTGCTCGCTCAAGCCATTCTTCCATTTTCCCACAATGCTTTTCTTCCCTATAGTGTTGTCACTGATTTTCGATTTCCATCATTGTCCACGAACGTCACATGACATGCACATACACACATGAAAAAGCTAACGTGTTTATGCATTATATACCCTTCCTTCCACTTTCCACACAACGCGGCTTTTCCAGAGGGGAAGAAGAAGAAGAAGAATGGATGAAAATTTGATATGTAGATGTATGCATGTCTTGTGTGTGCGCCTACCTGCACGTCTCCCCGTCTTACATTATACAAATTTAAGTTCAACCAGTTGAGCTACCGGAATAAAAAAAAGCTTTTCTCCTGCTCACTTCTTCTTCTCTTTCGCTTTTCCTACAAAAAAAGGAGCTGAGGATATGATGCTATGCTCTAACTACTTCTCTATACACAAAACGCCTTCTTATTCTTTCACTTTCTTTACCTTCCTATACTCCAGCATCATATACAAGTTCTATTTTTACGAGTTTTTTTCCCTTCTCTCCTCGGAGTCCTTTCTCCATAGTGTATTCACATCTACCATGTTCCGCCTTTTCACTCTTTGTATCCCTTTTTTTCTCGGTGTGTGTGCGAGTGTGTGAGTGCCTGGGTGTCTGCTCCTCCTGGTTGGGATCCTTGTCAGGAGAATCATTGCGAGCCTAATGGGAGATGTAAACCTTGCCAAGTGTATTGTGCTTTGGAATCAAATGACCCATTCATGTTATTAGCGATCGTGAAGAGTGTTCCTTTAGACGAGCGCGCAGAGCAGAGCAGAGCATAGAGTTTTTTTTGCACTTTTCTTGCAGATTTGAGCAAAGAAAATTGAATGGAAAAGAGGGGAGATTCTTTCCACTGTGAATAATATGTATAAATGTAGGCGAACCTGAATAATTATTATTATTATTATTAAGTCTTTATTGCGGATCTCATATGGGCATACAGAATAACATTTCAGCCAGGAA
>JAQFZW010001475.1:0-26582 GCA_034687055.1 Heteromurus nitidus
TCAATTTCGACAATCCGTGTATGCATTTCGATATATCTCATCGAGACGATTCGAATGATATATCGCATGCCCCATGTTGCTATTTGAAAAATAAAGTGACGGTTAAAAAGTGACGGTTAGAGTTGGAGTGGGGGTTCGAGACATACGGCACTGTCTTCGTCTGGCGATTCTCTCCCCAACAGTGAAGGTTTCAGGTCGATAGCTTTAAACCCCTTCGAATGCATCCCCGGACATAGTCCGCCCGGACATTCTCCTTTATAGATATAGATAATAACAGAAACGAGTATATCCGAGTTGCAGTTCTATAATTATCCAACTAGTCGACAAGCGTGATCTGCTTAAGTCCAAATGATAGTTACATTATGTGTACAATTGTAAGGAAACAATATACTAGTATTCGTGCACCTGACACAGAGATCTTGATAAAATAAGCAGTAACAGTAGTAAACACAGACGATTAAACGTGTGACAATAGACTTTTTGATATTTGTGAAGTAAATATGTACATTTAAAGTAATCGTTTTGAATGTAGTGGATGGTACATACATGATTAAGTCCGTAAAAGTAAATAACGAAAAGGGATTCACACTTACGTTTGTCCGTACCTATATACGTAAGTATCATGTATATGTATTCCATTAATATTAAATACTCTAAAGTATGTTATTTGAAAGTCAATACCCTATGAATACTTAATTAGAATATAAAATAAAAATTATGTTATAAGTGATACCTGCAATAGTCCCAATAATGGCAGGACAGGGACACTAATGTAATACACAAACATGAAAAGAGATTTGTGCAAGAAATGCGTATTGCATTTTACATTTTTCTTACGACATCATAATGTAAGCTCGTATGACATTTTGTATATTGTATTAATTAGCTTTAAAGCCAATAAAAATTATCGTCTTAACATATATGCAATGCTAACAATGTAATTAATGAATAAACGAGGTACTGGGCAACGTTCATTTCAGTTCATTTTGACTGTCTCCGGTTATTCCTTTTCAAGCGCACTGCATCGTCAACAGGTTTCGTTTTTCTCCGTTTAACCGTCACTTTCACTGGTCTAGATGGAGTAGTCTTGCGTGACGTTATTTCCTCCGGATGCGAGGAATCATTTATGGAAGCTTCGTTGTTCTCACTTTTCCTTCTTGTTTTAGGCCGCATGACAGTTATGTGAACTCTACCTCGACCTGGGGCAATATCAGACGTTCTCACATCCAAACCGGACTCTTCAGTTGAGCTAAGTTCCTCCGTTGGAACCAAAAGGATCGGAGAAGCCTCCAGAGGTGTATTGTGAACATCTTCCTGATTAGTTGGAAGGTCAGAAAGTAAATCACCCTGGTCATCGTCTTCAGCACCGGTGGAAGCTGCAGTAGCATTAAATGCTTGCTCTCGTGGGGGAGAGAGTGGCAATGGGCTTTCTCCTTTGCTTTTACTTTTACCACTTTCTTCATGCCGCCTTTCATCAGGGAGGTCTACGTTCGGGAACAATACGTTTGCAGCTAGAACCAAGTTTTCTTCTGCTGGAATTCTTTCTGTAAAGGCAATGTCGCGCAAGGGAAGGTCATCTGAGCTGAGTGCAGGACGTTCAGTCTGTCGGTCTTTTTCCAGGGTCACTGGTTTTGAACTGGTGTTGGTTTTTTCATTGTCAGCAGCTTCGATTTTCGTTGTTTGCAAGCATGGTTTTTTATGGTCAAGTGTGCTAAATACAGTATACGTTGAACCTGAACCACTTGTAAAGTCTTCTTCGATGTCCCAATTACGGCATTCGTCGGATTTCCTAGCTAGATTTAACGTATTTTTAGCAGTTACCACTGGTCGTATTGTAGCGTTATCATTAGAACTCGAATCAATAGCATTATCCGCTGGGATGTGGCTATGTGTGTTTGAATCATTTTTCTGGGCTTGCTTGTTCTTTGCAGTCAAATGGTTATGAAATTTTTCACGTTTCGGAACAATATTGAAAAGAACTGATGTGCCCTCGAATATGGATGAAGTAGAAGAATCATCTAGGCTCTCATGCATTTCCTTGTACAGATCGTTTGCAAATGTCAACTCATTTGGTGGTGAAGGTGGGGTCACAATGCGTATCTTTTGTTGATCATCCATGTCGTTCAATTGTTGGAGTAGACCAGTACCAAGCATGCCTTGAGACTTGGCCCTCTTGGTTTTCATCATCAAATTCTCGCGTTCTTTGCGTTGTCTCTCGTACTCAGCAACGGAGACAACTTGCCAGTATTTATATGCAGCGATTATATGTGGAGCTCTGAAAAGTATTATGAAAAATAGAGCTTGACAGTAAGCGTGATTAGCGAGCTTCAGCACTGGACATAGTTGTATTTCTGTAAGTCTGGATAACAAGTGGCAGGATATGCTTTCCAAAAGAAGAATCAGAATCAAGACGAATAGCGCTAGCCTAGCGAACCGTGGAGTAGCGTCTGATTCCTTTTGGATCAAAATAATCCAAATATTATTGAGGATTGAGCATTGTATTTCATTAATTTGTATTAAATGTGTATAACTAACGTCACGTGTATAATAAAGGATAGATAAGCCCAACATGAAGTTCAGGACTTGAGCAACAAGATTTGCAATGAATGGTATTGCTGAAATTCCAAAGAGACTTGTTAGCATTCTTCTTATATCGTAACTGTACGTTAGTTAGTCAAGTCAGGTAGCCTTTTACAGTGGTTTCTGATCTAACCAATATAGCTAGATGAATTTGAGACTTTCTCATTAGTGCCAGGACCACATCTGTCAATGATGTCATTGTAAATTCCGTGAAGTTGAATTGCTCTTGATGTCGAGTTTTCTAAATTGCCCGTATATTGTAAAACTGCTCTGTAACTGGAAGTTCTGGTGTCAAACCACTCAACCGTGTTGTTCGAGGATTCCATCCACAGTTTCATGTATATTTTACATTGGTGAATATAAAACACTAGGACCATGACGCCTATTGGGGACATGCACTGAGGGATCAGTGCAAGATGAAATAACGTTATGGTTAATTTAATCGAATAACATATTTTAACGAGCATTATATTCCTAGCAATTTACAATATCTGCCCCTCCAAAAACTCGCAGCCATGTTCGATATGCATTGCCTTCCTCTTCGGTTTCTAATTCCAAATCCATCACTTGACATTTTTCCGATGCCGTTTACTTAACTTGTCCTCCTGAGCTCAAACTGGAGTTCACGTCCACTATGTTTCATTACTTTAATAGTTGAATAATATTGAAAATAATGAAAGTGGATTTATTTAATAAAATATTATACACAGGGCTTGTACAGAGCTGCAAAATGTTGTATTATGACTATGGCTACTTTATTCGCTAGAAGATGAATACGGACAAAGTAAGATTTACGATACGATGTAGAAACACAAGCTTGATTGGCTTGCAAAACAACTCCGTGAACGAAAAAAAATCGAAATCGAATTACAACACACATCACAATATATAAAATCTTATGAAATACACATGAAGAATAAACTGAAACAAGTATCATAAAAAAAGGAAAAGCCAGGAGTGCCAATAGAAGGTAATTCCAAACATTATATAACTTTCTTATAAATTTTAAGGCTCGCAGTTCACGGCGACCTTCCAAGTTTTACGACACATCCATTTCAGACGGTCCTGTTGTGGTGGTTCTTACAGTAGAAGCATCCCCCTGTCCAATTTCGTTGAACATAAATTCATTTTGATACTCCTTTAAATACTGAGAAGATCGATGTTCGTCCAAAAACAGGGCATAAACTTTCTTTACGTCTTCAATGGATACCTGCAACGACAAATAGTTTGAATCATGATCATGAAGCTTGAGATTTAGTCATAATCGTACCGCTCCGGCTTGTTTTCATTTTCATATACATGACAAAAATACCTCATGAGATTTTCTTCGCTTTGCAATAACTCCAGATGTAGTGATTAGCTGAATGGAGTATCTTAAAGACGTTTCAGTCGCTATCCGTGTAAGAACTTTAAGGGCATCTTCGGTTATCTCTACATCCTCCTCTTCGCTTCGGATTTTGAGAATTTGTTTCAGTTCCTTTTCATCGTAAGGTGTTGTTTTTATAATTATCATTCGGTCCAAAAGATCAATAGGGATCCCGTGAGGTGATTTGTAGTTAGTTCCTCGAATTCGTGTAATCCCACGGTTTGTAGCCATAATAATTATAGGGGACATTTCGTGTTCCAAAGCCCGGTTCAAAAAGGAGAAGCATTCAATGTCCAACATATGAGCCTATAAATATAACATGTATGCACAATCATACCATAATAACAATCGTACAGTTATTACAGAAAATGAGAAAATAACTTTAATTGTAATATGTTATTCAAAAATAACGAACCTCGTCAATGAACAATACGCCCGGTGCAATTTCAGCTTTTCCTTCTTCCCTCCATTCTGCAACTTTGCCATTGATTTGATCCCTAACTTCAGACTTGATTTCTCCAGTATCACCTGAGAAAAGAGCCAAAAATCCTTGTGTTCTTGAGTTGATCACGTCAATTTCGTGCAGTGTAACGGTGTGAACAACTTCTTTCCTTTTCTGCAATTCTCCCTCAGGACACTGGACAAACCTGAGAAACAAAATGCAAGTTAGAAATGAACTGGTATTTAGTATGTCCGCAATTGCATGCTAAAAACTAAAAACCATGCGGAAAATAGAAAAATAATATTTAAATGTGAAACCAACCGTGTCTGAGCTCCAGTTGCATCATAATCCCTAGCTCGTGCAAACGAACGTCCTAGTCTTGAAACCTTGCCTGTTGCTTTGTCAATCGTGATCACATCACCGGATTGAACCTAACAAATAGTAACATGTATGGAATTGAATGACAATGACAGTACACAACAATACACATTGTTAATGTTACAAAACTTCCGGCTTCTATTATTGTATTGAATTTTTCATTCATTTCATCTTCCCAAATACCTTTTCTCGCATGATTGAGTCAATCATTTTTTGGCCAAGATCGTACACCGTTTCCATTTCCGTAGTTTTCAAGGTAAGTTTGCCGACTTTCTGAGCACTTCCAGAAGTTGGATTATCGACAATGATTTCGACAACTTCGCCTTCGATAATTTCTGTTTCTTCCCTAGTATTTAATACAAGTTTAAAGTTTAATTAAAGCCCTAGTAGAATTAAGACTCGAATTCTTAATTATTTTCAATCCAACAAAACAAAATAACTACTTACTTAATTCGAACCCCAATGGATTTTCTGATCGCTTGAGTTAATGCCTCGGTCTTGCTCATTTCCAAAGAATATATTTCTGAAGCTGACATATTTGTGAAGGGTGTGTCCTGGCCCAGGGCTCTTGACATACCCATTGCAATAGCCGTCTTACCAGTTCCAGGCTGACCAGCTAAAAGCATTGCACGACCAGCTATCTTCCCGTCTTTAATCATTTCTAGAACCACACCTGCTGCTCTTCGTGCTTGAAGCTGGCCTACCATACCTTGTGACGTCTGCAAGCATTAAAGATGACGTGGTAATGGTAAGTTTTCACAAATACTTTATCAATGAATACTTAATCACTTACATACACACACAAATTAGCAATAACATAACAGTAAATTGTCAATAATTACAAAAAATTGGCGTATTTCATATTTTACAAACCTGTCTTGGCTCCAAAGAATCATCTAGACCCAGACCTCGAATATGAGAATGCGCCCCGATCCGTTCGAGGTACGTAACCTCTCGTCCTTCGGGAATAGCAACATTATCCTGGAATATTCAATACAAAATCAGTACAATCACAATACAAAACCGCCATACAGTCAATTCACAATTTGTCAATAACAGCAAACACTCAGCGTTGTAAATATACAAGTCCGTCACACACGTGGTGTATAGTTTACAGCATTTAACACAATACAAATTACCATCAGCCTGATTTTCATTAATTAAATATTTGTAAAATATCCACTGTTTACTGGAGAACTTACAGCCATTTTCTAATCCGTTTCCAACTTTCCAGGAAAAAGTAGTGCGACCAAAAACTAAAGAATTCTACAATTCACACAAAACAGGATTACAAATCAACGAAGATTATTGAATAGGCCCAGATTATTCACACCCGACGACAATAACTACACTTCTAACAGCTGACAACTAAACTAAGTTAATAATTAGTTTTCCAGAATTTGGCAGTCAGCAGTTGTATGTTGATGATTGATCAATAAATTTTTTCCAATAAAATAAAAGCACAAACAAAAACACTCAATTCAAGTATGACGATCTAGTCGCTTCATTGCATACATCAGGCTTCCCTACCGCATACTCCGCTGCCGCGTTATGAATCGGGGCTATTTGAGACGTATGCAAATGAGAGAACAAAGGATTGTTGTTTATCTGAGGTTCGACGAAACACCCAAGCCATAAAAGAAATTCATGAAAATCCCAGTCGCATGTCGCACCTGAGGTCCGAATTTTATGATTTTCCTGATTTTGAGTTTAATTGTCATTTTTAATTAAAATTTTGATTCTAATTGGTTTGATTATTTGCTCCTTTCATCTATTTCCTGCCTTTCTGTGGATTATTACTTCCAGATTTCTTTGCAGGAGGCGGAGGTGGCGGAACATAGTTTCGAAGAGTCATTTTAATTGCTTCGGGAATTACTGGAAATTCGGAAAACGGAACAATCTCCAACTTTTCAAATTCACCATCGTCGCCCCTGGAGGATATGAGTTGGACAGTTAAAGAGTAACTAGAGTAATTTAGCTATGGGTGGAGGAAAATGACCTGGACAATTAGGAAGGCATACCGGTAAGATAAACCAATTGTTCCAGGTTTAAAAATACTAGCGGTTGTTGGATTGTAGCCATATCCTCCTAATGTCATATCTCCTGGAGGTTTGGGTGGTGAAGGACTTCGCTCCTTTGACTTGTCTCGCCCTTTTCCACCCTGTCCAGCTCTACCGCGACTGGACGACCTATCTTGCTTTTTCTTGTCGTCTTCCTTCTTCGGCTTTTCTTTCTCCTCCATGATCTCCTCTTGCTTTCCTAGCATGGCGAATAATGCGATATCTTCGGGGAATTGTCTGAGAATTGTGGCAACTTGAATTTTTAGCTCTTTTACGGTTTCCTCTTCATGGGTTTCCAGACAGAGGGTCAGGTTTTTATGTCGGATGTAGACGAATGTATTCTGTGGAAACGTGAGTGTGAAAAGGACGATTTAGATGTGTGATTTATTTCTTGACGTCGAAGATTTTATTGATGCAAAGATTATTATCAAATGCATACAAGATCTGGGGGCGGTAGTGGTTCTTCCTCTTTCACTTTTTTCTCCTTTTTACTCTTCTTCCCCTTTTTACCTTTGCTCCCCTTCTTTCCCTTCTTGCCTTTGGATCTTGACTTGGATTTCCCCATTCTTGCAAATCTCTACGAATATGATTTTAAAATATGACAAACGACGATAAAATATTTTCCTCTACTTAATTAGGAAATTGTATGGATCCTCTGGAACCTTGATCGAAGTTATAGATCTACGCATGATATGTAGTACTAATAATAAAAATAATAAATTCATGAAGTGAAGTATCCATAGTATAAGATTGATACTCCACTCGCACAGAGTTCCCCGGTCACTCGGATTACTCAATATTATTGTCAGTTTAGATGTATACAAGGATCATGTCGATGCGTACTATCATCATATTGGGCCCCGGGATTGAGTTGCATCAAAGCTATTCGAGAACAAATGGGCTTTGATGAATAGCTGGAGCTCGACTTCGTTCCTTAGATCTCTGATCGTTCACCGTTATCATAACTAGAATTAGCGTAAAATACATGTAATTGTTATAAAAATGGCAATTTCTGGTTTTACTTATTTGCCATATACGACTATACGAGCTCGTATCTCACCGGCCATTTTCGTAAATTCAAATGGTGTAGATATTTTTACTATGCAGAAAATGTGTGCCTCAACCTCAAATGCAAGAATAATGTAAATGCAGAAAGAAGTAACTTTCTTTGGCAGCACACAGTACATTTCATTACTATTTACGTCGAATCGAAATGCGAAAACAAAAGTACGCAAATATTTGACTTTATGAATAATATAATCCAACGTCGTCTTCAATCCTATATAACCAAAAATCCAAAGGTATATGGTTTGCTAAAAAAAAGTGAGCATGTTTTGGGCGAATTGCTAACCTCATCATGTAATACGATGCGATATACGTAATATCTTTCGTGGTGGTAGTAGAGGGAATAATTACATTATGATCACAAAGACATAAAACCACAAAATTGTTTGTACCAGCTCGCACCGTAGGTAGTGCAGTAACTGCAGGTGTATTCATGTAGTGTGCAATCTGCACTTATATTTTTTTGCAGATTATGTCTACTTCGAAACTCGTTCGGTCTTAACCACCAAGTTGGGGTTGACAAGCATTGGTGAAGCTCACTGGTAAAAACAATGCATGTAGAGATTACTTGTGTCTTCGTCTCGTCGTAGAATGCGCACTATTGCGCACAAGCATGTAAAAGCAACAATGATTTAATCGAGTCGACTATGAATGATAATACATCCAAAGAAGGAGCAAATTTTGTTTCAGTTTACAGTCGTTATATTCTAACGTATATACGTAAGTAGATTTTAGAGACGATTACGGAATATTGAAGTCAAAGTATCCCTTAAAATCTAACCTCTGACATTATATGACAGTAAAAACTAGCCTTTTCAGATTTAAACTTTAAAAAAATGAATCTGAATGCATGCGCCAGTGAGAAATGAGGGCAGCTGAGCCAAAGGGAATTTTGTCAGAATATTTTTGTGGGTTACAAGGTACTTGCATGCATTGACACTGATATTGTTAAATGATTGAACAAAACGCAAGAAGAATATAAAATTCGTATGATATAGGTATAAGGTTGACTTGCTCCAGTGACTCCGTTCCATGAATTACGTACTATAAGCACACGAACATCTAATTGGTGTCAGTTTGTATTGCAGAGAGAGGCAATTTATTTCAAGACATTCAAAACGACTTTGTCGCATTCGCATTCATATTTACCTTTTTCATGAGTTAGTACAATAATGCGTTTCATATCTGAATGACCATCTCAGAAAATTTCCTCAAGTATTATTCTTATTAGCGTAGCCTGAGCATATTACTTGAATTTTATAACATAATATTGTATACGCTTGACATGAAATATTTGATGCTTCACAGCATCAAGTATGTATATAGGCGTGAGCAGTGACGATTAAATGAAGTATTTCCAAATCAGCCACAATATTCGCCAAAAAGTAACGTCACATTACAGATTCTGATTTTTAATCCATGAAGTAATGTTCGTAAATTAAAGTATCTTAAATTTTGAATTGAAGATTGTACGGTACCTTTACCAGCTTGTTCGATGTAATGAAAGTAAGGCACTAACAGAGACACGGCGGAGTGCATTAGTGCGATGAAAACAATGCAATGTCTATAGCAAACAGCCATTACATTAATCCATTCCAAACTTCAATAAATTATAAAACTTATTAATATTATCAAACTACTACCGATTAAAATACCTTCTTTATACAAACTCTGAAATATTGAGATATTTGCAACTATCAACTATGTGCAATCCTGAAAGATTTGTTTGAAACAAGCGGTATTTGTATATACCAGTTATGCGTTATTTCCGTTCGAGTTACATCATATCAATCAGTGTTCATCAGTATCATTGGCCACCTTGATTGGGAAGACTATTAGAGCTTATATAGTGCTTCATAATATCTGAAAGTATAGAATCATAACAAGACAAAAAACTATTATTTCTCATGCTCCTGATGCTTGACCATCTGTGTAGGTTTATCAATTTCACGAAAATCAAGATGGCATAGAGAGAAGCATAACCTATTATTAAAGCTTATTAAAATGTTGACTAATCTGGTAAAAATTGTTTCACACGATAAAGAATAATTAAGATCAGGCACGCGCACGGGATAATCACATCATAACTGAACATTTCAGACTTACGTTGACACATGCGCTCGTCGTGTTCCGACTTCCGACATCGGTACACGTATTTATCGTGAGTCGTGTGTGTATGATACTTTTACATATTCGAAGTATCATTAGCGTGTGGTAGGATAGTGAATCCAACGTATTAAAACGTAGTTGTTACTAGATGCTAATACAATTATCATAACATTGAAAAATAGTTTAATATTGTTCACACATTAATCTTCTATAATCATGTTTACTGCACAGAGTTGTCGTTAAACATTCCTATTCGTATTTTAAGTAGTACACGTGAAGTAAAATATAAGTTTATGAATTTTTCTTATGATTTATTGTGTACAGATATAAAAATTGAAACTGGTGATGTAGGGGATGAACCTTCATTTATTATAGCATATGTTTACAATTTTTCTTTCAACGCTTAAATTCCTTAAATCATGTATAATGCATGTATACATTGGTAATTAACAAGAGGATTAATAGGAGCATGGAAGTGAGTACGAGCGCAAAATGAGTGCAAGCAATGTAGCAAACGTATATTATTTTGAACTTTTCATTTCTTTACAGCCCCTTAAACCAATCATTAAGCATAATGATTTCAATTCAAGTATGATATACAGATTATTTAGTGTATTACGACAATGTTCATTCATGCCATGTACAAATGACGGCTACTGTAATTTTATTGTTGCCTCACACTTTTTTATATGTTACTACTTCCCAAGAAATTATCTTACATGCCTCATCTGAACTGAAAATTGGTGGGGGCACTGTCATGCATGAAAAATATCATTATACCAACAATGGGAAGAGTTTGAGGTTTACCTGTTCGTACGTATAGGAATCAAGAATTTCATGAAAGAAGCAAAATATTTTGTTTGATGTTATTACTCCTCTCGTGCACAACATGAAGGGCCCATGTTCCTTACACCTCACAAGATTTTATACGATTCATATTATCTATTCCTGCAGGATGTTGAATTGACCTGGTCAACACAGTAGAGAGAGACGTGCCAATAGTGCACAAATGCACTATGCTGCCTCAGTCGTACTTTCAAGATGCCAATGCAATGCAGTAATTTTATGACTGGTAATCAGTACATTGGTGCTGTAGCTTCCCACAACACGTTGAATGTGTTGTCTGAAGAGGAACGAATGTGACATAATATTCCATAGGAAATGCGATTTGTGCTGTGTTGAAAAAAGCAGAGCACCATGAAGTTATCTAACGGGTTGGGGAATCTTATCAATGCACAGGTAATATACTATTTGCAATTTTCACAATCCGATTTCAAACTTAATGTGAGTAGTAATTCGAAATATTTAGGCTATTATTATATGTCAAGTTTGTGAGAGTTTTAACTTTAAATTACACAAAATTCAAACGCGTTTTTGACTCTCAAATGTATGTACGTAGGTCCTGTCATTTCTGGTGAGTTGTGTCAGTTCTTGCAACTTCGGACCGGGGAACTTAGGACTGCTCAACTTCGGTAATATAAAATAATCGTGATCATCGTTTAGTGAAAATAGTTGTCGTAAACCCGACCACACGGGAAGATTGTTGAAAGATTTATGATCGAAATTGGTGAATTTTTTAAAATTTTGTAGGTGTTGGAAACATTGGAATAGGAAATTTTGGCTTTGGCAATGGTGGATTGGGAAACAAAGGTTAGACATTCTACTCTCTTACTAATGTAAAACTCCACGACATGAAATTGAACTGTAGATTGAAAATTTTGAATCTGCTTCGATCTCGGTAGCGCTGTTTATCATATGTGATGATTGTATAATATATATCTCTGATTCCAAGGATTCTTGAACGGCGGACTTCTTAATACTGGATTTGCACAACTCGGGGTGCGAAACATAGGTGCCCTCAACCTCGCACCAGTTCCAAATACCATCAGCGTATTTAATATTCCAGTGTCTCCTAATTTTACACCTCCTCTACCGGGGAGGAGGAGAAGGAGGCGATCAACCATGAAATATCCAGCAGGAAAATTTCCTTGGCTAAGTAGAAGCTCAGGGGAGCAAATTTCGAGACCGTAAACATAAGAATGAAAGAATTTAACATCTTAATTCTGCTTTGTGTTAAAGGGTTTGTGTACATAGGGAAATAAATAGTGAAATGGTCTATATCGGTTTTTTTGAGAATGAATACTTCCGGTTAGAATAGTTTTTCTGACATGCATTTCTAGATATACCAAATATGTTACCTTCAACTGGTTCAATGTGAAAACATTAGTAGCTCATTTACGTTCCTCGGTCTGTATGTGTAAAATGTACAATACACATAATGTACGAGGATGATTTTATATTTATATTACTATAGTAGAACAGAACCTCTTCTCTTTTCTTTACCTTATTTTTTAAACGCTAAATGATATACTTAAATACTTTAAGACTTTCAAATCTATTTGTTGATGAGAAAGCGACGGGTCAAAATAAAGATCTAGTCAGTCACGGGATCAAGAAGTATCTAATTGTTCCATACATCTGCTGGTATATGATCGCCATCATCATTAGGTGATCGCCATTATCAATATTATCATTGCAAGGGATTTGAGGGATTTGATAATGGAAAGCAATTCTTTTGCACGAAAATCGAAAAGGATTATTTACTGACTGAAACAACTCTAGATCTCATACATGAATGCAAAGCTTCAAGCTCTCGCATTCCGCATGCATGTTGAGATTGCGTTTTCTTAAAAATTTCTTGAAGTGATGTACATGACGCACCCTGCGGCCGTCAAGTACCATAGTTGACTATGTGTTGACCATTTTTTGTAACGTCAAATTTTACCCAAGACATTATTTTGAAAATTTGTGGGTCAGAAGAAAACACGCACGGCACGTATAAACACATTCGGATTCCGATGCACATGCACATAAATTGCATGTACAATAATACAAATGTATATAGCTTTTGTTTCGAAACGCTAATCCTTCTATTATTGCTGTTATCTCATTCCCTGGATTTTGAGCTGATTACTCACGATAAAGGGGTTGCTTGTTGAAATGGTTAAAGTTGTCAACTCACACTTCAGCATTTATTGTATGAAAATGGGCATATGCTTTTATCTTTATTCTATGATGCAATAAAAAATGCCTAAAATATGGAAGTATACATATCATATAAACATGTGCATCCATTCATGCATGTAGGGTTTAGTTCATATTTTAGAAGGCAATATGCATATATTATTCTCATTCAGCTTAAGATTCAAAAACATGTTCGTTTTTTTGCGTCTATTTCGCAACTTCAAAAAAAACTTAGTCTAAATTACATAATGGAATACAGATACGCGTGCTTTTTGAAGTTTAATTCTTTCAGTTGCACATACTGTGGATTGGATCATAGTGAATGGAAATAGGACGCGCAATTCCATACAACTCCATTCTGGTGGAGGAGGATGGAGGAGGAATCCAACAATAACTTGTTATGGAAGAGTTACTTTCATACGAAATAGGCTGCATGAAATATAGCGATATACACTGTACAGTCATGTGCTTGCTCAGTTTGCTGTCTTCTCCATACGTTCATTTTTATCGTATGCCAATGTCATGCAGCCAAGGTTAAATCTGAATGAGGCAATGTAGCGTCTGTATTTGTAGAGACTGCTTGATGTGTTTGTAACCTTGAACAAAATATTTCACTTCTGTGTGTTTATCGGACGTGAGATACTACGCCAGGCAGTTTCCAACAAGACCGATTACACTGAGCATCGAAGAGTTGGTCAGATCAGGTATCACCGTTTTATTTGGGGAATGTTTGCCCTCGGTTTGTCCTAAACGTTAAAATGTTGGAAACAGTGTTATTAGTATTAGCAACTGGAGCTGCAGGCATTGTAGCATTCCTTATCATTTATGCGAGGTGGCATTATGGATCCTTAGAGAGACTTGGTATCCCAGTTATAAAACCCCACTTTCTTCTTGGAAGTGATCCGGATCTACATAAAATTGTGCCACAACACAAAGATGTGGAGAGATTTCAAAAGCATGGGCCCGTATTTGGGGTGAGATGCCATTTTTATTTAAAGTACTTCCTATTGCAAATCAGCGTCGAATTTAATGTGAAATAATTTTTAAGGTATACGATGGGAGATCACCAAGAGTTTTCATCGTTGATCCAGACATGATTCGCCTAATAATGGTCAAGGACTTTGATCATTTCTATGATCGAACCGTTATAGACTACGGACATGAAATTTTCGACAATATCCTAGACTTCTTACCTGGTAATGGTAGCACTATTTATACACTTTGTCATGATGCTTTAAACATTCAGGTCCTAAAATTTCCAATTCGCTTATCATGATCGCGATACTTTAACCGTTTATGCTACTTACAACCTTGTCTAAAACCTAAGTCTTTCATGTCTGCATTTCATATGCTAATATGGAATATGAAGTATGAACCTTGATACGAACATTATGTGCACTTATTGATTAAGGCGAAAAATGGAAAACTGTTCGGGCTTGCCTTACTCCAATGTTCACAACGTCCAGACTTCGGGCCAGTGGAAAGCAGTACACCGAACTTGTTGACAAATACATGAAGAAATTACGTCAAGAGTTCAACGGTGATCGACTCAAGTTTGAAATGAAAGAGTAAGTATTCGTCTATCTGACGCTATGTAGTAAATTTGGTAGGAATTCAACATTACATTTTTCAAAGGTGCTTTTCCCGAGGTAACTTTATGAATTTGGTGGTAGGAAGGGTGCGGGATGGTAAAGTCGAAGTTTACGGTGTAGTAGCAAGATTGGTGGTATACCTGGGTGTAGCAGTATATATAAATTTCGGTAGTAGATCCATAGTGCGTAGATTGCCGAATCTAATCTAATTAAGTGATAGTTCGTAATATCCCAATTGACGGGATATGAATTTTATAAAATGTGGTAATTATATGCACTATATTCAGTTTCATGGCACCAATTTTTGTGGAATTCACTGCTGATTACTTCCTCTCAATCAAACTTCCTGAAGATACAAATATCAGAGAAAACTATATTTACAAAATGGTGCTGGAATCGATGGGCGAAGGCGTGGATGCTTCTATCGGATTTTTGATTATGAGTATGATCACTAATTTTATCTCAAAAACAATTATACAGTCCACATGTTTCTAAAAGATGTATGGCGCTATTGCTTATTTTTACAGCGGTGTATCCCTTCATTCTCAAATATATCCCCATGTTCAGCCAAGACGGTATAAGGAAATTCCTTACTACCCTCGATGAAGTGATCAAAGTTCGAAAAGCAGCAAAGAAAGATACTTCAAGTGGAAAGGACTTCATCGACGTAATGGTAACGATGCTTGATTCTTTGGAATCGCCTGAATACAAACGTTTGGGAATAGAAAAAATCACTGTACAAGCCCAAGCATTCGAAATGTTTGTCGCTGGATATGATTCAATCTTGGGAACTCTCTCCGTCCTTTCTTACTACATGGTCCAACATCCTGAAGTTCAGGACAAAATTCTGGAAGAACTCGATGAAAGCATGGACAACGTCAAAGATGGTGTGGCTGATTTACCTTATCTTACTGCTTGCATCAAAGAAGCACTTCGGTTAAGCCCAAGTTTCCATCGTCTGGAACGCCAATGCATGAAAGAGTGGACTTACAATCAAAATGGAATCAACGTCACAATTCCAAAAGGGATGAGTGTCGTAATCCCAGCTTGGGCCACAAATAGAAATCCCGATGCTTTTGATGAACCGGAGGAGTTTCGCCCTGAGCGGTTCTTAAAATCCGGAAATACTGAGAACACTGACAAGAACTCCAAAGCACAATTTGCCTTCACAAGTTTCGGACATGGTCCCCATAATTGTCCTGGAATGAGAATGGGATATGAAATGGTGAAAGCCGGAATGACAAAACTGCTAAAGGACTTCAGATTTGAAATCAGAGACGACACCAAGTTAGAACTTCTTCCAGGAATGACTATGATGACCCGTTATAAGCCAATTTACGTTGATATCTTAAAGAGATAAACGTCTTACAAATGGGCAAAACAATAAAATTATATGCTTTAACAGCAATAAGAAATCCATTTCCAATTAAACGCTAACCATTTCTATTCTTGTCATATGACACTCATGAGTCGTGGGAATGTGAATGTATATATTATGGATTGCATAAAATTGAAAGTAATGCAGTCGTTATTCTTCATTAAATTCAATTGTCTAATTAAACCACTTCGTTAACTCAGAGGCTGAGTCGCTGAGTGAGCTCCGATTGAAGAAATATTTTTACCTCTCGAAGCTTTAATAAATAAAAGGATGTCTCATATTATTGAACTACTAATCACTGAATAATAAATAATTATTATGATCCCTTGTGCCCAATTACCCATCGTTAGCACACCCTTTATTTAAAAATCCTACCGAAGAATATTGAAATTTATATATTACACTTAAACACACGATTCAGGTCCAACAGGGGCGTCACGGGACTCCTGGTACTGGCGTATAAAGTCGATATACGACGATACCCGGCTGCAGAAACTTGGTACATTTGGTCGTCCACACCCTTCCAAACAAAATGGCATTGTATTAGTAATATGCACAAATTGCCATAATATAAAAATAAAAGTAAAACTCTTTTATCTCCAAATCTTTACCGATTCCAAACGAGATTAACCCAGCCAGTACTGGAGAACCACTTTCGTCCGTAATAACGAGTGGGCCCCCTTGGTCACCTGTACAACTGTCAACTGGTTCAGCTGGATCTGGAGATGATATGCAAATCATGGAGTCCTCCACTGTAACTGCCGAACCGACCAGCTCCTGGCAGTCCGTATTTGACAGAAATGTAACATTAGCCTTGTGCAAAGTGCTTTGTGAAGTGATCTCTTCCTCTGCCTTTGTGCCCCATCCGGATATAGTTCCAAATTCTATTGGGTAGTTTCAATGCTTCAAATATGCATAAATGCGCAAAATATTTAATATTGCGTACAATAAAACTCCTCTCCGACAAACCTGCATTGATCAAGTCTTCTTCCAGTAGTTTTGGAACTGGACCAACAAACTCATTCCAAATGAAAGCCGTCCTCATTTTAAGCACTGCAATATTATTTGAGTAATCCGTGTTTCCGGGAAAATCAGGATGAATATGTATGCTTGTAATGGTGACATTTTGCTGGGACTCCTCCAAGGCGCTTATGTTATGTTTTCCAGCGGCCACAGTGAACGTGTTCTGTAGGAGACGCTCTGCACAGTCGGCAGTTGTAAGAACTGTGAACGTATCAACAATCACTCCGCCGCAGAGATGTTCATCATTCAAGTTGCTTCGTACGCTAACCTGCCACGGAAATTCATGTGGAATTGCTGTTACAAAATTTAAGAAATAAATTTAAAAATGTTGATTTCTTCATATATATAAAGGTGGGATATGGGAGGATTCCTTGTCGAATTTTTTCTTACCTTCCAGACGATCGCTTCCTCCAACAATAAAAAGTTGCTGGCCATCATTACTTTGTATAGGAACAGACGCGCAAATCCAAAGTTCAGTCAAAATGCTTAAAAGTACTACGCAAGTCCAAAGAGTTCTGTCCATTTTCGAAATTGTAAACAATTATTGGGCTCGCCCCTCAGTACTTACATATATTACGCTGCTTAAACAGACTGTATACAACTGCACACGTTATATACAATACACACATTAATTGTGGTAAATTGTACACAAAATTCAGAACGTAAAAGTGATTAGGATTGTGCTCATTGGATTGTAACTGCAAACCAGGTACGCGTTTTATCTTCCGCATGCATTATTTGCATGTTTGCTAAAACTTATGCTTTTCGCCATAATTCAGTGATTTGTCAAAAACAAAGATATTATTAGATCCTGGATGACAGAGTTGTTTATGATTACAAATTATGTTATCATTCCTCCAAGAGCTTTTAAAAAGTCCTTCACATCTTGATCATGCCTAAGGGAATGCTTTGTTAAGTTCATGATGGATCGGTGTAATTGTAATCATTCATGGCAGATGATAACAAAGAATATAATATTGATAACAAAATATGCACTTATCGCCGCCTTTGTGTCTTGTGCCTACGTGCAAATATACATGCAAGGACTATATTTTAGATATGGCGTGCGACGTACGTCAGACAAATTCGAAAGTCATAAACTTGTGATTGTGAATTGTGATATTCCATCTGATGTAGATATGCCAAGTATATACGGCGGTGCATAATCATATGAAATTCCATGTGGGATGTAGACCAAATGACAGCCAGTGGATTAGCTTCTTAATTTTATTCATCTGCTTTTTTCAAACAATCGTACATAGTATATTTACAAAATAGAGAAAAAATGAAGCACGGTTTTAATTGTTATAATTGTATAACACGTCAAAAATTACTGTATATATATATAAATGAATCTGGTATGTCGAAAATCTCATTGTTTGCATGGAACGCGACGACGAGTTGAATGCTCGCAATTTTATACAGAGTAGCATACAAAGGAAATATAAAAAAGTAGTGTGAAGTTTTAATTTTTCAGTCTTATCTAAAAAGGTAACAAAATATTACACCTCTAAATATTTATTTATTTTAGCACCAATTTACAAGTTGAAAGTTGACCGCACATCAACATTTGAATTCTCTCCAGGATATATGTATAAGCCCGGGAATGTCACAATTAAAAAGAATGATTAGTTCTCTTACAATCGTTATCTATTACAAAAATGATCCTCGTGTACTTTAGCATATATATTTGATTTAGACAGTCTACAAAACTAGTGACAAAGTAGTGAAACAAAATTATCAGAGACATTTATATAGCAAATTTGCCATCTTTCAAATCCAAGGTCAAAGTTTACTTCTTATATTAGATTCATAACTAATAAGTCAATAAATGTCAGCTGAATTGCTGACTCGTACAAAAAAACTAGTCTATGTTGAAGTATGGTAAATCAGTTGAGACTGACAATATAATCTCATATGACTAAATGAAAATCAGTCTAGCCGTAAGTGGTACAATCTGCTACTGAAGTATTCTTCTATTCATTGGATAAGCTCTACGGCAGTTTATGAGCCACCGTAATAATGCTCTGTAAGTATTTACAAAATGTACAAGTCCAAGAATACTACACAAGCAGTCAAGTCACAATATAATCCCTGTAACTGTTTCAACAAGTGAGCATTGTAATATTGGAATACAATTTGTCCCGGAGCAAACATTCTTTTCTCCAAACCTTCCCCTCGTGGCCGTCATGAGACAGATTACTGAATCTGACAAGTAATCACGCCTTCCATTGCGAAACACCTTTCTTGTGACCTCATATCCATTCACGTGGATCTGGCAATGGCAAAGCTGTCACACGACTCAATTTCAATGGAAGATCCATCTGAATCTGGATCGCATGCAGCTGCTCTAGCTTCACAGTCCCCGTCGCTGCTACTCACAGATCTATAGAATAGATAATATACAATTTTATATTAATTCTGAATTCTCCAAACGTTTTCATATGCGTATATTGGAGAAATGCATGAAGATATGATCGAAATTACCTTCCAGACGAAGCACTATCAGTGGAACCACATGAAACGGATCGACTGAATTTTGGCCGTTTTTTCGGCTTGTTGAGCTGAGAAATTGGGATGCTTCTCACAGGAATCTCCTCTGCAAGCTTCTGCTCGATTTCCTTGATGGTCAAGCTCGTTTGAAGAAAGTAATGAAGTGCAGCATCGGATAAGAAAACGGATGACCTCATCACTCTGTGAAAAGTAAAACATAAGCATCACATTAAATAAGTGTTCTTGAAGTAATTAGCCAGTAGCAAAGGGGCAAGGTGACATGTTTAAGTTACCTTTGCATAAATTTGCCTAGTCCAATGCAGCGTTGCTCAATAACATTTCCATTGAATTTGGTTGCATAAATGAAGGTCTTGGGAGGAAGAGGTGGAACAATTCTAAAAATTGAAAATGATCAGTTGTAATTATAACGGTAAAGCATGTCTATTATTTGCTAGACAGTGCATAATAAACAGTTTTCTTTTTCTTACTTGTTTGGATGGTGATAAGATAGCTTTGAATGGAGCCAGCAGAACTCAGAAAATCTCCGACGAACTTCAGAGTATGGAAGGGAAAACGCGTAGTGATTTGTCTATAAACAAATAAATATAGGCAGTTATAAACATATGCTGACCCAAAGGTAAGGTCACCAGTGCGTAGACATAAATACTAAACACATTTTAGGACATTTACGGAGTGAAGTTGTATTCTTCCACTTACATCAATACGAATCATATAAGACGTGAATGTAGTGGTCCATCCAAGACCCTCCTTTGAAGTGATGGTGACTGGTTCACATACCTCAAGCTTGATTCTCCTCTGGAAAAAAACAAAAACAGAGTTCATTGAAACTGTGTACAATTCTTTGATCGAATCCACTGTTGTAGTGATGCAGCACGTAGGTTCATATGTATGAACAGAGCATCCATATTGAAGTCGATAACCATAAAAGTTGATTGCCATAATAAACATAGTACACAGTCGCTAGCATTCATTCATGCACTCACTGTCACTGTCAATTTGGTTTGATGCATCCCAATCGCAATATGACATATATTTTATTGCTCTCGTTGCAAGTGCAAACCATCGCATATATGTACATAACTGCAAAAATGCACTAGTTTATCGTGACCTGCACTTGAAATGGCTAACCCCCGCGTAGCCTAATTTTTGCAAGTGTAACCACATAAACTTACGAATAGTTTTGCAATTTTATTGTATTCCGCATATAAATTCCAATATTTATGGCTTAACTAAGAAGGTTAGGGTTTCAAATGAACATATAAGTACCAGAACCAGAAAGGTCAAAGTCAAATTGATTTTTGGCATAACATTTTGGAGTCGTGTGTTTTTTTGAAATGCATGAATGAAGTGGAGCTTTACAAGCAAGGTTTAGCATGTGCCTGGAGAACATCGGTCATTATAAGGTCAAAAGAGCGCAACCACACAAGAGAATGATTGATGTACCTAAATTATATCGCATGCATTTTTCCCCTTTTGCGTGTGTAGGCATATTTGGACGCTTCATTGGAAGTAGAAATTAGCTTCAATTGAAATTCACAGTGATCTTCAGCAATTCGTAGACTAGACATCTGCTTTCATGATAATTTTGACTAAATATGACTTTGGTATGAACTACATATTATTTACTTTATTTATGTACATACATAAAATGTTATGCAAGTATGCTGGACCGCAATTCATGATTGCATGATATATGACAAAGTGTTTTCCCACAAGCCAAACAAATACTATACAGAGACGATCACCGACCTTGAAATATATGATCACATAATTCTGGAATTAGTCATTCAGACAGCCTTTCTAATATTATGAATAAGAGTTGTATTGACTGGTGAAGAATGCAAAGTCTATTGAACAAAATTGAAATGAAAGTGAATTTTTATCAGAGATGTTGAGACACCCTGGCTAAACAAAAATGAGCAGACTTACATATATATACGCCATCTGCATACCAAAAGAATTTGAGAATGACAACGAATTGATAAGAAAGTGATTTCAATGAGTAACGTAATGACGAGGATTTTGCATTACAAAATTTCACAAACATGGTATTAATTATTTGCTATTTTTGCTTTGTCACGCGGGTAAAATCTTTTTCATGAGAAATTCAACAAGTTAATAAGAGTTATAAAGTCGCTTCGCGGGAACTTTACTGCTTCTCTTTTAAGGTACCAATTTCAATCAGATATTGTGTGACGCATATATTATGTACAGCGTGAAACACGACAAAATCCGATAAATGAAAGTCTTAATTCATCAAAATCCATATTGCATTACTCATCTCATGCCCTAAATTGCTCACATAAATATTCGCTGAAATGCGAGTCAACTGCGTATTGCACGATGCCTATTGCAGGATACTGGGTTATCGCATCTGTGAACCTACGCTTCTGCTCTGGACTCTGGAGTTGGTTTGGAAATTGCGTCGCAGACTCAAAATCAGACACGTTTTTTTGCCAAGAAGGACAAGCGTGGAAATATGCTTGAATTGCTAACGAGCATGATAAATAACGCCTCGCTATCCTCGTGCAAGAGCGATCAGCGTCCAGATGTGTGCACTACACACGGATATGTACCTAAGTACATATGTTATCGTATACAATGCGAGATTGTGATACGAACAATATTCAGCATGTTTATAAATTCTGTCGAATACAATGTCTGCAATACTCTCAACATATTTTATGCTATTCTGCCATCTCCCAAACTCTCACTTTAAGACACATGCGTAGAAAAAGGTGAAATTGAGCTACGCTATCTATGAGAACCAGTTTTTTGAGAGATCCTGAGAAGCTGCTGATGCAATTGTAGAAGGCCGTTTCATGGGCACATACGCGTCATAATAATATGTAGACGTATGCAGACTTCATGAAAGCAGTGCAGTGCCCGAGCGAATGATGTCCCTGAATTGAAATGTGCAGTGTATTATACGAGCTTTTGTTCCACGAGCGCGATCATGACTTTACATCGTGATGCAAACAGGCATTTGTGTAAATATGCATATATGTGCACACTCATCAAAATTTGGCAAATATTGTAGACTTTGGAGATAATAAAATTAGATAATTAATTACCTTTGAGCCACGCTCGTGGACCAGGAAGACTGTCCCATTGGACAACACTCGGGTGGACGATGAGCCAGGAGAGTGTGAGTCGGTGGAGGAGTAAGATGTGGAAACGGTGCTGTCAACAGGCATTTTGAATTGTTTGGGGGATAAGACGCTGTTGAAGTTGTTTGCTTCTATTCTTGTTGAATGATGCGTAGTGGTATTAAAAATATCTTTCTTTTCGATTCGCGAGAAATACTAGAAGAAGTTTAAGACTAGAGTTCGCCTGACTTCAATATAAGTAATGCTTCTTAAATTATTAAATTGTCTTAAAACTGAACTAGTAAATACTGAAACTGGTAGCAGGAAACTGTCCCTGCCTACCAGACTTAATGCTAGGGTAGGGCGAAGCAGAACGTTGCCTCGAACTGTTGGAACGTCCACTCCCACTCTTCACAACAATGAGAACGCTAACACTCCGTCTGTTCCAGTTCAATTTCACGTTGTCACTCAGATGCGAAAAGTGATCAGCGTAGTAGTAGCCACTTTTGCATGAATCTTTATTGCTGGAGTTGTTGGCGTTGTTGTTACTGTGATTGGATTCTGAGTCCCAACCCAAACTCATACCAGCAGCCAAAAAGGCAGCAAGATTCAGAGAAAATGGATTTCGGTAAAAAACCGAACGATTTTATTGACGCGAACGAAGGGCAACGAATGTCAAACCATTTGGATTAATAATGGATACAAGTGGATTGAGGTTGACTTCGTACTTATTCATTGAGACTTGTGTTGGTAAACTGTAATTGACCTTCCACCCCGGAAAACATGGGATTGGAATCCGTCAAAAAAAGAGAATATATATTAGCTGATCTTCGGTATATGAAGATTCGGTCAGGTTGAAAAATTCCAGAGATCCGGAATTTGTGTTGATATTTATTTCGGAGAAAAATGCTTTGATATAGCACTTTGTCAAAATGATGTCTAAGAAGAATGATTTAACGTTCGCTATTTCAGGCAACGAAGCGGAAAAATGTTTTCTTGGAGCTTTGTATATTTCGTGTGGTGTGCTTGGTTCAAATGCTTGCCAACGAATGAACTCGGTGAAGACGAAACTGTCCTATTTATCCTCGTCTTCATGCCGCTTGTTCGTGAGAGGATGTATGTATGTGCGCACAGAGATGTGGATGTGTGGATGTGAGTAATATACGCAGTAATGTTTGTGCAATGAACAACTGCTATTCAGAAGGCAGAACGTGAACACTTGCATGTGCTCTACAACATCCTTATTCTCCTTACAGACTTTCGAGCTTCTTCAGCTTCAGCATCACTACAACCAGTATACAATATGGCTATTGCTAATACAACTATATTGCTTCCACTATTTCTCTAATTTTCTTCCCATTTGGGACTTGGGACTTTCAGCTCAATTTACATATGTATGCTTAGTAAAACAAATCCTGGAAAATCTGGATGAGAATGGAAAACTGCAAGATCTTATAAGCTTATTCTAATAGACTGAAAGGTTCCTCTGTAGTTGGTAATCTTCGTATAAGATATGAATTATGTCCTCCGTTCAATCTCATAAAAAGAGATGGAATTCTTTGGCGCAAAATTGCTTAAACAATATGTGGCAAGCGCCCGTATGTTGTTCGCGTGTATAAAATATAAAATGAGCTACCCGTTTTGATTATGATCCTAGCCTAGGTCAGGTATACAGTATAGCAAACAAATCGATGGTCACCACTATACAAGAATCAACGTACACTTTTGACACTTTTAGACATAAAAAGTTTGTCCATGTTCTGCTTCTTCGTTCTTCTTTAGGAAAACAAAACAAAGAGAAAGTAGATAATTTCCATCATGAAATTATTGTATTCGATTGAAGATTATCAAGATTTGTAAAACTAGCTATAGCCGAACGAATTTATTTGTTTCAGTAAAATGGCTGGCAACACAAAGGGTGAACCTAGGAAAAGGTTTATGGTTAAAAGTTGTAAATGAAGGTCAACGCAGACTGGTTTTGGTTTTTCCATTACGAAGAATTCGTGTGTGTTATCTCCATTTCAATATCTAACCTTGCATTTCTAACTGAGATTATACATGAGTCGATTTTTCTGGATACGATTGGTTTAAGATAATAGAGTTTGGTTATGTCTCTGATGTGATCCCTTCATATCAGCTTTCTAAAAGGCTTTCATTTCATAAATTATGACGTTTTAATAATAATCCGCTTCATGTATATTTACAGTCATGTGATGTAACTCCACTAAACCAAGTTCAATACTGACTACTACTGACGCGTGAAAGGCAACGAAGATTTCATCGACACCTTTAAAGTGATCCGGCACGACACATTCATGGGTTAGGAATTATTGAATGAATAATGGATAAAATAGTTTTCTCTCGGACTGATGACGAGCTGCTTTAAAGACAAACATATATCATGCGTCTTTGCATTTGCAAAAACAATCTTGCAAAATGTTTTTCGGTCTTTTGATGCAAATATTTAATTGCAAGGAGATGTGATCACATGAGGAAAATTTGAGAGACCTATATAGAACACATGATGCCTCTTACTTACGCATTTTCCTTAAAGAAAGCCTTTAAACCAAAACACATTTGCAGATGCTATACCTATACAATCCAGCAAATATCGCAAGTTACTTCAGCTTCGATTCAGCAAAGTAACCATCCATGTACCGTAAATACTCAATTTTCACCCTGGGCTCCGTTTGACCATGACCACAGAATATTGAAACTCGTACCCCAGAAACCAAACCCAGCTAAAGTACCAAGCTTGAAGCACAGACCCAACTCAGGCTGAGTCCATATTCCGATACGATTAGCGAATTTACGTCACATTAGTATGGAGCACAATTATTAATAAAGTTAAGCAACTTTCTTTTCATAACTCCAAGGATCCTAGCGTATTGCTTGGTTTATCAGCTTTTGGAGCTTGCGCTTGCCCTATGTCACCCATTCTTATTGATCAATTACTGGGAGCGAGGTTGTCTCCACTGTGTCCAATGGAATTTTTTAATTACATGATTTACGGGAATACGCACTACATTCACATAAACACAAACAGACGAAGTAAAATAATTAACAATGTTTAAATTGAAATCTTTACGTGCAAGAAGTAGACTTCATAAATTTTCAATGTTTATACCAGTTGAGTGATTAGATGTAAATTATTCTAATGAGGGCAAAAAACTGATCCGATGGCTATACACACGGTACTGTTTGTTGCATAATCTCATTTAATCTAATCTACCATGAATGCATGAATGTTATAGAATTTCTAGCGCCCAGACACGTGAATATTTGCCTCATCTAAAGCATCTGGCGCCATTCATTGTAATACACAACAGGTTAATGTCCAACAAAGAGAAGGTTACTTTATACAGTTTGAATAAATTGATTTTGATAAGTACATATGGTGGTCACTGGTCACTGGACACAGTGATCTGCTCCAAAGCTCATTTACACCTTCAGCGAAAATCATTCCACCATCACCATACTTGAAGGCTAAGAGCTCTCTCACTTCATCTGATCTGACCTGGTCTCATGAGAGAAACTGCGCAGTAAACTTTCTGAACCTCAATAGTCCATTAAATAAAAATTAATCAGGCCAGAGACTGCGAATGCGAACTGGAGATGTTACACGATGGCATATACACTCTCTTCCAATCTTCCATGTCATGTATTTTTTGCAAGGAGATTGGGCAAAAACCAACGAGCTGTTGTCTGTTACATTTTCATTTACGATTATATTACACAATCTTATGACGTGATAAGTTTGACATTGCAACGGGTTTAATTTATGTCATCCTATCATCCTCATAATTGCTTTCAGCCCATTTGCAACTAACGCTTTCTAATTAGTTGATAGGAAGTTGAGCTATACCTTGCAATTCGGTGATTATGTATAAACTAGTTACCCCGTTGCACGCAAATGCGTGCAATCTAGCGGCTACTTAAAAATTTGAAGCACCCTTTTTTAA
>JAQFZW010001476.1:0-26562 GCA_034687055.1 Heteromurus nitidus
AAATAATAAAATAAAATAAATAAATATTTAAATAAATAATAAATAAATAAATTAAATAAATTAAATAAATTTATTTAATTACCGTCCGTCCTCAGGTACGTTGCTGAACATTGGGCCTGTAAGGAATCCATATATATTTAATTGGAGCAATAATGTAGTTAATTAGTATCTCATTACATGTTGAATTACGAACGATAAAGAGCTTCGGAGCTTTACCTGCAGGATCCAATCCTAAAATTTCATTTAAAGAAATGTTCAGAAAAATACGATAGTATTCATATATGAACAGCTTTTTGTTGTTTCATTTAATACCTGTTATACGATAAACTTTTTCTTGTCGTTTCCGGTTGATATATTCACCAGCATATCCAGAAACTGTAGATGTTACAGTTACGACAATGTGATGATAAGCATTCATTTTCCTACCTTGCGTAGGTTATAAAATATACAATGTACATTGTAATAAGGGCTTACCATGAGCTCCTAGACTGAACCCAATAAAGTGGACTTGATTCAATTTGGAGATTATCCCATTATCTAACAAAAATAAAATGAATTTTGCTACGCTTTCTCCAACTAGTGGAACATTATCCACCACGACTGGATAAAACACATCAGCTTGACCTCGTCTGGGGACGGCTGGAGTTGAGAGTTTGCCCCAGTCGACGAGAATCACGTTATGTTCCGTGTTTTCTAAATAAGCTGTACATATCGGTACATAAATAAATACATATCGGTTTTATGAGACTCGGTAATTCCTTCATGCTTTCCTAAACAAAGGTACGAAGATATGAGAATGGCATGAATCGTTTTGATCCTGTACCGTTTCTGGTGTCACGTGGGAACCTATTCCCAGTGGAGTTGTTGTTGAATCCATGAATGAGCACTTTTACTTGTTTATCTCGTCGGAAATACGTGGAATTGAATAGGTATCGAGTGTCACCCGAGAACAATTCCACAGAGTCATCTGGATCCCTGAAAAAATAGTCAATTTTTTCATGAAATCATCACCATAATCATAACATAATTCATCTTCAAACTTGCATATGATAACATCATGTTGAAATCATACAGGCGTTTGTGAAACAGGAAGTAGCGTATATCGCGTGGATCCCTCGAGACTAGTTTGTATCCCGGAGAAGAAGGTCCAGTGGCCCCTTGCAAAGTAACTCTATCTCCTGTAAAAACGGATTTAAGTCCATGGCCAATGTTTGAGAAAATATCTGTGAAACCTCCCACAACATGACATCGAAAGAGGCTCGTTAGTGATTTTAGTACTACATTCACCAAGTTAACTTATTGACTGAAACCCCAATTTTTCGACAAATATTTAATGCTTTAATTTAATGATTTGATTAAAATGAACTATTGCAGTGAGTTGGGTTGGGGTTTGGGTGAGTGCAAGAAAATTTTACAACAATCTTACCTCCAAAGAATTGAGCCGATGATCTCGAAGAGATCATTAATATTAAGATGACTAAGCAGGTACTTAAATTAATGTTGGCTGTGAAGATCATTTTGTTTTTTTTTTAAACTATTCACTTAATCCATCCAGTCTCACCCCGGAAAGCACTCCGGTAATTCACCCGATTCACAACACCTTGTTCCACTTGCGATCAATTAGTGACTGCATAACTGAAACTATGTCGTTGGACATTTTTATAAAAAAAGTGCTCTGAATGCTAGAGCATACAAAATGAGACAAGTTATGGTCCACATATGTATGCAACCATGAAAGAAGATGGACATTAGTGGTATAATTTGACTCTGACCTCCTCACATTAGCAGTAGAACTCCACACACAAAATAAAGACACTATAAAAAGTGCATCAAGTGTTCGAGAATATTATTGCTTGCATAAGAAGACTGAGTGTATCCTGCTGACTGAACTTCACATTTGCATGAGCTTTTAATTATTGCAAGTCTACAGAAACTTCAGTAAATGCTATTTTGCTGGTGATCACCTTTACACAAATACTGCTTAAAATACAAACTCATATAAAGCATATATATCAAATGGCGATGACTGACTGGTTGCATACATGCGGAGCCTGACGCCAAAGCGTCCTCTCAAGTTTTTAGGACAAGTACACGCACACGCCTGCAAGACGCGCATTATTATTCCTCCTTCGCAAATGCATATAAGAAAAGACAAATGTGTAACCCACGCACGCAATAACTAACTGACTTTACTAAGCATCTCTGCTGAATCATAGTAAAAAGGCAAACTGTCTATCCAAAATTTGTTGTAACATGAGACTTATGTGCGCTGCGCTGTCAAGAAATTTGGTCGGAATCCATGAGAATCCTTTTTTATACAATTAGCATTGGACTGTGTGAAGCTTCTCAAGTACGCCAAAACCACTCGAACAACATAGTATTCCCAAAACAATTCCCCCAAACTGAACATTGTTGTGGATAAGGCTGAACTCATTGCTGCAAATTTGCAACGAATTAAAGTGCAGGTTGCCAGCAGCCAAGTCCATTCTAATTTGTAGTCGAGTTGTTTCCATTAAATTATCAATGCATTCAGTCAGTGCACATGGAGCTCAATCAAAGATCATGCAAAAAATGGTACATAAAACACAGGTTTGTATATGACACTTCGACTTCACTCAGCAAGTTACATTCTGATGAGTCAGGTCTTCGATGAGAAAACGCCATGAAGTACAACCAAGCTCATTCCACACTGCACCTGTTCATCGCGTATCCTCAACATCATTCATCCGTCTGAACTAACCAAATTCAAGATTCAGATGGTCATGCACGAGTCAACAATGAGTTAATTGTACTGTACTGATTAAAGGAGGAGGGCGAGTGTGAGCTTACGAATGGGATTACTACGCTTCTTCGATGAAAATTATGTGGCATGTAAACACTATGAGTCAAACTTGCGATGCGTCCGGATAATTTGCACATTTATTGCAAACGCGTAGAACTTAAAACTTTGGGAGCTGGCATATCAAAACCAATCGGCCTGGCCGTGATCGTGAAATCTCTTTGCTAATGAAAACGCCTGCTTGTTTTATAAGGTGTTTTGATACGAAGTAGCAACTTCCGCGATCCCAATTTCCTTTACACGGATCTTCTCCAGATACTTAGTCATTTTCTTCTCAGCAAATCCCAAGGATGAAATCAGAACTTTCTAACTTGACTTGTACATTTATCTGTAAATGTGGATCGGTGGTCCTCATTTGTCTTCGTCTCTCATCGCCAGTAAGCTTATAAAACGTGACAACGTAGCCAAAATTGATTTAGGTTACAACAGAATTCAATGACAAAATCCACTTTTAAACTTGGCATTGTCAGAGTATGACACGCAATGAGTGCATGATACTTTGGCTTTGTTTATGGGAACGCACACAGAGACGATTTTGTAACGAACATTTGGAGAAACTGAAAAATTTCAATGAACAAACTTACAATTAGTAATATTTGTGAAGAAACTTGAATGCTATAAAATGGTTTCGTTGTTTGGTACTTTGTGACCCTAGAATTCCAAATTTAACTTTGATGTGGAGCGATGAATGAAACTTTTTATGAACTCCGGCCATGATGCATTTTGATGCAGCATTCACATTATTTATAGCGCATATTTGTTATGCATATGTACACATTTTTCATTAAATGATGACTTGTTGTATTTTCAAGGACATAACATTATTCTGATGGCACTTGTCACAAACAAGCTAAAAGTCTCAAAACAATAGATCTCTCTCCGCGAGCAGCAGCTTTGTTCATGTAATTAATACTTTGTACAGCTTTCTTAACCTGCGCAATTATGTTTCTTCTTTCTTGTTTCAGCCGTTGTTATTCTTGAGAACTAACTTTGGACATGCCGATTCATTAAAACAATTAATTAATAAAAGCATTCGTTTGTGAATGAATTGATGCGTATTTATTTTTATTTTTATACGTATGTAATTATATTGTCATTCGCTCATTCATATATGTAAGCATGTTACGCAACCAAATGCTGTAAACAGGATGGCAAAATTATACAATTTAGTAAAGTATCACTTCACGTTATTGCAAGAGGAAGCATATTTTAATGATTTACGATGGTCATGCTTAGATTTTTAATTTAGAAAGAAAATGATGGTGAATTCTTAGTTCATGTAAATTATCCATGAAATTGGCAAATCTTCCATTTCAGAGTTTCAGACTCCTGCATTTGAGCATGTATCAAATGCCCAATCCCAGGATACGATCACCGAAACGGATTCGGAATCCTGGAATGTTTTCTTCCCACGTGGCTCAATGAGAGCTTGCGCCCGAACAATCATCTAAAGCCAATGCAATGCCTGCCTGTTTAGTCGTTCGAGAAAGATGATGACAAGGGGACAACACGTGATTTTTATTTATTCCCGATAGCACAATGTTGCCAACCACTTCCGTGGCGTTTTGCAGGACTCTCGCACTCGACGGTCCATAACTGCAGATTTTAAAAAGGAATATTTATTTGTAGTAACTCATTCATGAAAGCGAAAGAAATATACCGTTCTTGTGAACACTGGGGTTACCAATGAGTTACAACATCCACAGCATTGGAATTCAACGCATCTGCCATTATATTTGCAGCCGTTTCCAGCCCACTGTACGCTGCCAAACCTCCTTTCACAATCCCATTTCCGATATCCTTGACCTCCGAAGTAATCTCATCCAGGGTAGCCGGACTAATTCCAGTGCTATCCACAAGGAAGCCGACAAAGGGGCCACTTGTGGTCTTTATGTAACATGCCGTTTGGGAAGCCAAGTTGGCCGTTAAGTTGGAAAGAACGCCCACTAGTAAATGAGAGTAAAATTTGTCACGTGCTGATTTGAGATGATTAATATGATAAATGCATGCCATGTGTAAAATATGGTGTGTTTGCGAATGAACATTTCGTTATTAGCATTTTAATGAATAGAAGTATAAAATCATACATATTGATGAGCTGATGTCAACCACTCTGCCAGTTAGCTCTTTAGCGTACACAATACCATCCACGACGGAGGAAGGAATGTCGCGATCATGTTCTTCCTTCGAGATGGCAGATTTGAGGCACATGGTGCCCAGTGTCATAACATGAGCTGTCCCAACTGCTCCCAACTCGAAGCCACGAGAAAGCAGTTGACCTCCTGTGTGCCAATTAAGAGCAACATCAAGATTTCATTAATGTTGGCGTGCGCTAATTATACATTCGCATTTTGACCCACCGACCTGCTTTGATGCCTGCTCCAATTCTTTTCCCATAACTCCGGTTTCCTTGCAAATCTATTTGACTGGAGCGTGTGCTGTAGACGCCAGAATTTGTGCGAACTAGGCTAACAGAAGTTCTTGCATTCAAAATGAGTTCTGTTGATTTCCCAAACGCATCCGGTGTTTGAACTGGGAACTCGTCCATCTGAACCAATGCCAACAGCAGCGTTTCAAAGTCTTGTCTTTGTTCAGGGGAGCATGATTTAGGGAGAACTACTCCAACCGACTGACCAGGTGTGGTTGCTAATAAGTCGGGAAATAGGTAGTATTTATGCTCGGAGCGGTAAACCATGGAACCTTTCATCAAAGGATAGATCCATTCTCCAACTTGCAGAAAGGCTGGAGGACGAGATTCATCGACAAACTCATCGGATAAGCGAACGATGCGAAGTAATGCGGATCTTGCAGCAGTTTTCACACGGTTGTTTGGAACAATGGAGTACAAGCCCACTGAGTCTGCGATTCGAAACACCTCCAACCCTTCGCTTTCAAACAATTTAACCGTGGAATTTGTCATGTATTTCGTGTACAATTGAGGGGAACTGGAAATTGATCGTGGGTTCTGGGTCATTTCTAAACAATATACGATATTAATGACGAAGTAATTTAAAAGGCCAATGTCATAGGTTTTCATACACGAAAATATACCTTTGTGTTTGGTCGCTGGTTGCTCACTAGAATCAGCAGCATTTTCAGTTTTTTCTTCAATCAATTTACGCAATGTTGCTACTGTGTCCTCTGCTTCTTGTAAGGTTGCAAAAATTTGGTAATCCATTTTGGATTATGTTGGATATAGGCTGTCCCTGTTATTACTTGTAATTTTGGAGAAGTAAATCGCTTACGCAGCAATTTGCATGCAGTAAAATTATGTATGCGCAACTGGATGGATGGACGAGGGAGACGTTCATTGATCAAATTCAACAAAGGAGCAAGACGACACAAAACTGTCGGAGTTTTCAAGTTAGGAGTGTTTCAATAGAAACATTTGAAGGTCATGGTTTTGGAGTGCTACCGATGACCGAAGGCCCCACGAACTCGAACTTAATCAAGGTTCGCAGTGTGAATGCTGCACCTCCACCGGGCTAAACCATGTCATGCGTGTAAATATGCTGCTGGAGACCCTGCAAACGATATTTACGAGTCCAAACTATTATATAATTTATGATTGATTGAAGCAACACTTTCGAAAGTATTTCGTATTTACAAAATACCACAATTTAATTTTAAACGTTACATAAAATAATAGTAGTAACAGGATTCGAAGAAATAAATAAACAATATTCTAGAAAGTATTTAAACCAAGAACATTTTGCTTTGTAGTTGAAACATGAAACGTGCTCCATATACAACATATGTCACATATTTACACAGGAGCCATTCTGCGATACCAAAATCGTGCACGGAAGTCATCTGAACATGTGAGAAATCCAGCAGATACAGGAGAGTGACAAATACATCTAATTGGGCCGTTGTGACCTTGTGGGCAAAACAGATTCTCATTTAGACCTCGTTACAACCCAAGATTTTCTTTCAAGATAAAGAAAGATTTCATGCTTCAATGCTTTGTATTATATTTTGGCTTACCTAAAGATAACAAGGTTTGTCTAGATGCAGACCGAGCATCCCAAACACACAACGAAATTGTTGCTTCATCTGGGTACATCACGTATTCTTCAGTGTGATTGAAGGTTGCTTGTGCAATAAACTCCGGTTTTCCAGTAGCCCCAGCTCCAGTATAAGCAATTAAACTTCTATTTGTTGATAGCTCCCATAATTTGACCATGGAGTCTTTTCCAGAAGACAAAATGTACTAAACAGACAAAGAATGAACACTCGTCGTTTTATGTAATAATTATAGTTTTGCTACTTCCTTCCAATTGTTTCAATTAAATTTGAATCATACTTTATTGTTTCTTGTGAACGTAACAGATCCAACTTCCGAGCCGTCGTGAGCCGAAGTACAAGTGTTCACACATTTACCTGAAACACCATCCCAGACTTTGATTGTTCCATCGGTGGATCCGGAGACGTATAGTTTGCCATCCGATGACCACCTAATAAATACACATTTTTAAATGCTATCGCGTTACTGGCAATCAGTGTGAATCTGATATATGATTATTAAAGCATTTTCAATTTTGGACGTACGCTATTGTGGAAATTTCTCCTTTATGATTAGTAGACTGCTCGCTTCCAACAAAGCATTGTGAAGTATTGATGTCATATACTCTGAGAACCGGTTGCTGTGTCCCAATCAAGAGATAATCACCAGTGGGGTGAATTGCAAGGGCGTTAACTGCAGCAGATTCCTGCAAACGATTTGATTAACATATCAACATGTAGTACAAAATGGTAAGCAAAATAGTCCCTTTATTATTGGTGTTAACTTACGTTCAAAACTCTGAATGCTTTCTTCACGGACGTCCTACTGTAATCAAAAAGCCTGACAGTGAAATCCTTACTGCCTGAAATAAGTATCTGTTCCTTAGGATGAAACTGAAGACAGGTAACTTCCTCATTATGATCATACAAAGTCCTTATAACTGGATGACCCTGTGGCTCGGCAGTTTCAATGTCGCTACTTTTTGCAAGCATTCTTTCCACAGAGAGAATCTTGATTGAAGTGTCAACGCTTCCGGTTGCCACCAATTCCCCGTCTGGAGTGATTGCACCTGATCTGCAAGGTGCTTTATGAGCTGTGACATATACAGTTTCGTAAACTGCAGGCTCAGGAGCGCTAGGACTATCGTCATTAATACTTTCCAAGTCTATCCCAGGTCCCAAGTTGTCAAACTTTGTTGAAATGCTCGTGATTTTGGCACCCTGGCCTGTAAAATTCAACAATTAGGAAATTAAATAAATATTAATTAAACAATACAAAGAAGAGACGAAGCCTCCATCCGAGGAGGTTGGAGGTAGAGAAACCATTTCATTGTTCATACGTTTCTGTTCCTGTTCCAATCCCAACGTCACCAAATGAAGGAGACGGTCCGACGGAGGGCACGGAGTTTCAGGATGAGTTGTGCTTATCATGCTACTGGCAAGCTGTTGAAGGCCATCGGAGAACAACTGACTACATAGGGCATTGAATACAAGACAAAATCGGTTATTCAATTCATAATTTTCAGTCATATCCTAATTTGCTATGAACTTTAGTTAACTCTAAATCTATCATTATTTTAATTATGTTAAGTTACCTGATGATTAGCTTGTGGACCATGTCCCTCATTTTAACTTTGTTTTTCGTGTCAATGTTCTCCATTTCTTTCATTTTATGTGAAAGACAACTCCAAGATTTAATCGTATAAAACGACCAAATTAATTAGTCCAATACTCAAGCCCACCTGTGAATCCCCTCCCAAACTTGAAAGGTGGTGCTATTAAGCACTGTTGACGTAAATTAACTCTTGGACGTTTTGTTAATTTTTGCAGTTTTTTGTCACTAAACCCACACTAAAAACAACAACAACAACAATTTACACCTCTCAAACCCAATGCCACAAGCAAATGTGGATATATGCCGACTCCAAAAAAGTCTGCAAAGATCTTGCCACGTCTCCATTGGGGTACTGTGTGCTTCATGGTCCAAAGGATATCTTTTCTGAAAGGAAAAGTCACAAAGTATTGATGCCGCACCACCTCATGCAAACCGTACGGAATTTTATGTGAAGACTATATGAAAATATATGGCATTTGTTCGAGACGTGTTCCGGAACGAGATTTTAATTTATTTTATTTCATACAGTATATATAGATATTCAAGGTGGTGTTAGAACAAGAACCACTTCAAATTCGACATTTGTCTCTTCAAAAACTGGTTTCCAGAAAAGAGAAATACTTGACCCATTGTATCTTTACAAAGCATGGTTAGCTCATCGGTGTCTCCAAAAGTGGCTTCCATCAACGGTATGATTTCTTTGTAGACGCTAAAACTCTCATTAAACTTGCCGACAAGACCAAGGACTCTTGCCAGATCTGCCTGCACATTCAGATGAAATTTATTAGTCTCATCAAGATGAGCCCCATCTTCGATAACTTCTCTAAGAAATCTGAGAGCTCCGTGGTTATCTTGATTCTCAGATAACTCCATTGCAACTTCATGCTTCTTCGCTAAAGTACTAAGGGCGGAGGGATCATCAATATTTTCTGGAGTGAGTTCCAGCCAATAATTTCCCATGATTTCCATACTCCTCTCTACCCTCTCCCGTTTCGCAATGATCTCACTTAATGTGGTCTGCACCGAGCTGGAACTTTCTCCAGCAATGTAGGAATTGGTTGTTGTGAGTAAAGCGAAGACCAAGTCTAAGATGTCAATTCCTTCTTTATACTGGCCCAAAGAGATATGAACTTCAGCTTGCTTCAACTGGGTGCTCAACCTCATCTCATCATTGTCGGAGAGAACTTGCTGCTCGATTAAATCGATTGCTTCATATAACTCCAAGGCTTCATCGAAGTTTCCTAGCTTTGCTTCGACTTCAGCGATGGCACTCATTGTGACCAAACTGTGGCGGTTACTTGGAGCGCCCAATACTGACTCTTGTATTTCCAGGACTTCTCTCAGCAATGCTAAGGCTTTGTCTTGATTTTCAAATGAGGAAAGTAACATGGCCATTTCCTGTTTGGACGCCCACGTGTCAGGATGTTTAGGTCCAAGTATTCTATCTCTTTCTTCGACGATCTTCGTTTGCATCATTAGCGCATTGACGAGGTCGCCATTTTTCCGAAGTATTGTCGCCAGATAGAATTTAGCTTGAGTTATGAGGAGTCGAGCTTGGGATATCTCCCCTCCAGTGTAGCGTTGGAGGAGGGGAATAACTTGTAATAGGATTTTCTTTGCTTCAATCAAGTTGTTCTGGAGAAGGTGAGCATAGCCATGAAACACCCTTGATTTGAGAACAGTCAGCTCAGAGTCCAGTTCGAGCAGAGAAATTTTCTGCACTGCAAATATTTGCACGTGCTGGAAACAGGAGATTGCTTTCTCGTATTCTTGTCGAGAAATATGAATTTGCCCCAGTTCAATTAGGGTTTTCAGTTTGAGCATAAGAAATTCCCGAGGTTCGGTTCGGCAATGGTCGTTAACTGATTTTAATATTGTGAAGGCTTCATTTACTTTAGATTGCGGGAGGAGGGAGCCCTCCGCTAAGAGGTACTTCAACTTTAAAACTTGGATATCGTGCGGGCTCATGTAAGCTAGGGTGAGAATTTCGATTGCATCCTTGAGGAATCCAATCACTTCCTCCAATTTATTCGAGTCCTTCATGTATTTAGCGAATGCTTCGGGCATGTGGCTAAATTGCTTTGCGAGATTCAAGTCCTTGCGAGCTAATATTCCCCAGATTTTAGTTACATGAGGTATTAGTTTCTTTTTGCGAGAAAATCTTTTCTCCAGATCTGAAAGCAAATTTTGAGGTTTATCAGGAACACCACATTGAAAAGTTTCAACCAGTAACGTTCGGGATTCTTGCAAATATTTCTGCATTGAAGGTGACAAATGCGCAATATTGTCTTTGATTTTAATCAGTGATAACCGATGAAGCCGACGAAGTATTGAAGACGTCTCTTCTTTTAGTGTCGAATTGGTAGTTTGGCCCAGTTCTACTTGTTGCGAACTTTCAGTTAGTTCAATGATAACTTCCACATTTAACCCACGTTCACCATCAATTAACTCAAGAATATTCATAACATGTATAAGTGTTACTTTCTCTTTTTCATTTAGAGATTCATACAATCGAAAGATAGAAAATGTATAAATAAGCGATATTGATGAATTTTGTGAGTTCTTGATGATGGCTAGATGCTGTTCTGCGAACTGAACAATGCTCTGGAGAATGTTATTATCAGGGGCATCTGGAGAATCACAGTTAACAGAGTCCACATCATTTATGTAAGCTGCCATAATTCTTAATGAAGCTGGAGTATAATCTGTAATTTTTGCGAGGTCATGGAGTTGATCGTCATTACACGAAGAAATTATTATAGAGTCTCTTAACGATTTGACAGCATCGGCTGGACTCAATTTTGGCAAAGAAATGGAGATAGATCCACATTGCAAATTCTCTACTTTCCATGATTTTGTTGTAATAATCAAAGCAAAATGATTTTCGCTCTGTTCGTTGGATTTAACGTTTTCTGCGAACACTTGAAGTAAATCGTTTAACTCTACGAATGGGTGCGCATTGTCGAACACTAACAGTAACTTCTTTCCTCCAAATGCTTGCAATTGATCACGCACAATTTCGTGCAATTTTCGAACATTGTTGGCATAATCTTTTAAAGATATTTGAAACGGGACTTGACAAGCCATGTTATAAACTGAATGCGTCAAATTGTCCAGACTGGAAGCATTCACGTACAAAATAGCTCCTTCCAAATTGATATTCTGCGATTGCTGCGTTGCGCTCCCAATTCTCTCGGATAACTTATTAGCTAGTTCACTTTTTCCAATTCCAGGAGCTCCTTCAAGAACAATTACGTTGTTTCCAGGTTTTTCCGTCAACATCCCACCGAGTAATAAATCGATTTCCATGTCTCTCCCAACAAAGTCTTTTCTTGCTGTTGGAGGTGGTAACATAACGAACTTTGAGTGTATTTCATACAACTTTTCAAGTTTCTGGAGTATGCCATCAACGCTAGGATTTGTGTGAGCTGCAGCTTCCTTCATTTCTTGGACAATTTCCCACTCTTGGGGATATTTTGCTTCCACGGTTTGTTCTGAATTTGTGCTTCCACCAGGTCCGATGTTCCCATGCAAAATCTGGAGGAAAATCTCAGCCAGACAATCCAATAAATTTTGGGAAACTTCTTTGGGATTTGTGTCTACACCTTGAAATGAATCTAACAAACTTTCCACATCCACGTTGGTTAATTTTATGCGCAAGGAGAAGTTTTCATAAGCACTTGACTCGGAGTTTTGAACTACATGAATATCTCGTTTGAGAAGGCTTCTGGATTTCGTGAGGAGGATGCCATTCTGCGAATACGGTTTAACTGCGAGTAATAGTTGCAGAAATATATGAACTATCTGGGTTTGTAACAGCACTTCACCATCTCGATCCTTTAACCAATCCTCCAAAGTGATGTAATCATAATGTTCCGATAAAATGCACAAGAATGTGTCTGTGGATGTTGTTGAGGAACCTGAATTTGCAGACTCGATTTCATTGTTTGAGTTTGAGACGACAGCTATTGTTTGATCTGGAGCTTTGACTTCGTTGTTTGCGGGGGCAGATGAGCCTGCGTCATGAAGTTTGGTTTCGTTTTCTGAGGGGGTCGATGAGTCCAGCAGAGGTCTAGTTTCGTTGTCTGAGGGAGGCGATGGATCTGGAGTTTTCGTTTCAGATTCTGAGGTTGATAATTTTGGATCGGAAGTTTCCATTGGAAAGTTTGAGGATAAGTTTCCGTCTGGAACTCTGGTTCCATTGTCTGAAGGGGATGACGAAACTGCATCAGAAACTTTGGTTTCATTACATGAGGGTGATGATAATTCAGCATTTGAAATACTGTCGGTTTCTTTGTTTGAAAGTGACATTAATTCTTCACACGGGCCTTTGCTTTCATAGTTTGAAGACGATGGTGAGTTTGGCTCGGGATCAGGAGTTTTGTTAATATTCACAATATCATTCTTTATAAGGTCATTGTCAATATTACTTCCTTCACAATCACTGGGTTGTGTCAGCACAACGTTCTCTTCATTAACCAAGTACACTTTACGTGTGAATATTTCGGATTGGAGACCTTCAAACCAAACTTTGTCGTAACGTGTTAAAGTCGGCACATTACACTTCGACAGTTTCTCCACATTGTCCAAGATGTGTTTCACAAATGTGACATCATTGTCAAGCACGTGAACTGGAACCCTAATCCTTCTCAGTTTACTTAATGTTCCATCTGAATTTTCAATTATGCACTCATGAACAATGCTAGCGATGGTTTCTGAAGTATCTGGTTTTATCAAAATGGAAGAACTTCGATCCCCTTGTGAAACAGGCTGTGTGGAGCCCATTGTGATTTTGGAAGTATATATTGCTAACTGAATCTAATTTAATTAGTAATACCAAAATTGTGATGAAAATATTCTCTAATTTAATGAAACAAAAAATAGGCTTTTGTATTTGGATTAGTTCGGGAATATATCTCGAAATGTAGAATCGCGATCAGATGCTCGAAAGTGCTTTCTTTACGAATGAAATGGTACAGCAGTCCCTTTCATGCTGCGCGTTTGGCATATTTATTTTCACAATGTCATGCATACATACACTCATATGTTCGAGAGCCAGAGACTCCATATAGGATGATGTAGCAAGTTTATTTTATGAGTTCGTCATGCTTCATAGTCTCCGAATGAGTAAACGAACTGAAAATAAGAAATTTCGCTTCAGAGCTCCAAGTCTCAATTTACTTAAGCTTAGATCACGCTATAATACTACGCATCTTTCAAAAACGTACGCGGAAGACTTTGGACAATCTTCTAAAAATAGCGTTGTTCAACAAATATAGACACATGACGTCCCACAGTCCACTAATCAATACGATACATTTAAATTAAATATTGTGAATTCAGATTCGGATAGGGAGTATTTCTTCTCATTCCTTCCTGAATAAGGTAATATGAAACAACTATGTTCTCTTGAGTAAATTCTCCAGATGTACGAACTTGTCTTTCGAATTAGGAAACGTACAAGAAAAATTTCCCTCTTGTCCTGTAAGCAAAATGCCTTATTAAATACATTTTAAATCGGTTTACAAGGGAAAATACATTTCAATTTTCGTTTAAAAGTCAATTACTCTTGATCAATATTTTCTCCCATGAGCATCAGATTGTCATCTCTTTGGCAGTCGCATAATCCCTTTGTGAAACTTGTCCAATCGGGGCATTTGCATCCATAATAGTTTACACCAATGATGGAGTCCGTGAAGTAATCAATTGACTTCATGTGGTGACAACCGCCTATTTATAGAGTTGTAATAATTAGGATATATACATGACACATGAGTAACGAGGATGGCTTAAATAAACAAATATAACCCGACACGAATTTACTCACTCTTCCTAGGCAAGGAGTATTGGCGGATGATAGCTAAATCACAGCTAGGTTGACGATGACCACCATTCGCTGTGTAAAAGAAGCAATGCAATTACAAATTGCTCGATTAATTTAACAACTCGCAAATGAGTTTTAGAAACTGTCATAAAATCATCAGGTAAAATAATTATCAGATTAACGTCTCATTCTCATTGTGCCCCAAAAGGAGATTAATTTCTAAACTCATCTTATGTCAACTTAACATTAACTACTAAATAGTATTTAAATAATAACGATAATAAGATACGTTTGTGTTTGTGTGATATTTAGGTTGACATGTGCAAGTATTGAAAATAATAAGTAAATCTTACGATAAAAGTCTGCATGCCCTGTCGGCAGAGGTGTTCCAAACTCTCCTCGCAGAAACAATCCCATATTTGTATGTATTACATCCACAAAATCGGCATCACTTGCATCCAACCTATCCCCCAAAGGGACTGATTGTGATGAAAACATGGGTCCAGCGGGGTCCAGGCCTTCAAGGGATATGATAAAAGAAAATGTTGTCAAAATTAATTTCATCAATTATATGGACATGGACCATGTGGATACAACCTAATTGAGTCATAAAGCAAAGTGTGCTTGCATAGTTTTACCTGTTATTCTCCCAACTTTCTCTTTTCCTTCATTAGCTTGAACTACAAAGTTTCCAGCAATACCTGCGACTTGAGCACCCAGCGAAAATCCTTTCCCCCAAATAAAGACATCTTATCAGCATTTCCAAAACACATTAAAATTACCATTATGTATTACAGATTACAGCAAAAGTTACCGATGATATGAACTTGTTTGTAGCTCTGAATAAAGCCACCCAGTTTGAGAAACACAACGAACTCTCCAACTCTCCGACCAACTTTTTCTGCGTACATGACAGAGTTGACATACAGAAATTCCCTGGACAGCGCGCTCCAGTCAACGCAAATTACGTTATGTTCCACTGAGTTGTTGTTTCCAGCATTGGCCGCTTCCAAGTATGCTATGATTGTTAAAAACAAGCTTTAAAATATACTCGACTCATTCTAGAAATCACCAACAACACAGTGCAATTTTACCATGTTTGACAGGACCAGGGAAGTCCCTTGACTTGATCTTTTGACTCCAGCCATGAATAAGAATTTTTACTTCATTCTTGGGGTTAAATGAAGACCTTTTCACACTCGACGGATCATTGACAATCAGATAGTCTTCTGTATAAATCCCCTCTCCAGAATCACTATCATGATCAAAGTAGATTTCCTTTAGTCCAATCATAAACAATTAAAATTTCCTAAGTTCATGTTGCAGTTAGCATATATACCTATCCGCCGTGTACAGATAGAATCCCACATTGTTCACGTCTTTATCATAAAATGGTAACGCCGGCACAATCGAGTCAAGTTCCAATTCTTCAATTGCTGGACTGACTCTGGAAACTATGGAGGAAAGATTCTGCTAAAAGTTAATTACTGTCTTATACCATCACCGCGATTTGATTAAGGCTTAGGCACTGAAAAATGTTGATGATTAAGAGTAAACGTGAGCACTTACTTCCTTACCTAAATCTAGCCCAAAAATATTTGGTAAATCTGGTAGAAATCGCTGAGAAAGAATACAGGAAAAATTGCTTATGAGAACGAGGCAGAGGATGAGTTGCACTAGTAGACAAGTAGGAGCTCTGAAGATTATAACGGTAACGCGGTTGAAGCTGCTGTAGCATCCTGGTGAGGTAGCCATTTGCTAATAAATTCTATATATTATTATGCTTGGAGCTTTGAAAGGAAAACGCTAACTACTGCAAGCGAAACTTATATGTGCAGTGAGATCTTGGTGTAGTTTAATGCACAATTATTTCACTCATCTTCTGTGGTCAAACCACATTTTCACCAACACTGACAGTAGCACTAACAGGATCTTGACATTTAAAACTAAGGCCAGGTACAAAAAATGTGGACGAAATTGTAGTAGGCTCATGTCGCCTTCATTGCAAAAGATGAGACACTAGCCACCACTCGCATCAGCACAATGAATGATCAGGTTATATCACTAAACGAAACGTGCAAACACAGGGGAGACCATTTTCATATAAAAATGTGATGTACTTTTGTCGAGATTGAGCTTCGGTAGTACCTTGTTCATCGTGATCGTGATTATGCCGACGTAAATGTTGGTAAATGCAAAAGTCTTGCAAATGTAAAAATGTATGAAGAATGAAGCCAATTTTTTGTGTCCTTCATCCTTTGTAACTGGTCCGTTAGAGCAGTTTTCCTCATTAGATGGTTCAAAACCAGAAAAAAGTACAAATTGTTGTAGCTATCCTTGCCGGACTACAGACCAGGGTGCCATGTAAAATGTGCCCACTTTTTCAAAAGACTGCTGACGTCCACTTCGTCAAGACACGAGCAGCATTTTTTCAGGGCTGAGTTGTTTTTGAAACAGACTTTTCTAAAAGCCCCGTGTGTAGAACGCATGTAATTAAATTTCTAAGATTTATCAACCGATTTACGTACGCAAACGGCAATCGTAAATCGTCATTAGTTAGTACTTTTCAACCCACTTCTAGAACTCGAAGCGGCCGTCGTGTACTTCATTTCATATTCAATAGTGCGGTCATTATATAGCCATCAGAAATATCAACGTATAAAAACTGTTACAAAGGAATCCCGTGTTTTTTTAGTTTAGAGTCTAGTTTGTATTGTATCTCATTATATACAACCAATCGGTAAATGATGTTCACAACTTAGCTCGGCAGACACTGACAATGATTTCTTCAGAAAGCCCATGCAGTTGCGCCCTGCAAAATAATGGGCATTATGTAAGTCTTGGCAGACTTGGCATGTGCACCTTTCTACAAGCTTTAACACAGGTTGAGTCCAACCTTAAATACTTATTGTGGTGCAGTTGATGCGTATATATTTATGGACATAATTTGGCGTGGCGGAATAAAAGGACAAAAAATTCGGATACCACTGTAAACTGTTCATTCAAAAAGTTCTGTGTTTTAAGAATTCGTTCATAGGAAATACGTTGACAAGCGTGTTCAATCATTGTGTCGTATTGATAAAAGCTTCCTTCAGTTGAAACTGCAAGTCATTTCAGGGTACGCTTGTGTGTATTTTGAAACACTATTTATTGCTCGATAATTGCCGAATTTTGTAATAATAATTCTAGTTTGTGAGAATAATTCATCTGCCATCCTTGTTCCCTGATCCCAAGAATGTAGAATGTCACACAGATTTGTAGTGATTGTCATAAGTCGTTGCTAAATATTTGTTTCCTCTGGCACTGCAAAAAGAGCAATAATGTATACTCATCGCTGCGGTAGGTACTGGGTCACTCTGTATACTTGTGTCAATTCAATTTTAAAATCCGTATTGACTCACAGAAAGGAACAATTTTCTCCCATCAACTCAGCCTTTGGAGTCATCTCGTTACACCGACAGTTTCCACTCTGGAAATCATCCCACCTTGTACACGGGCACCCGATGAACCTCTCTCCTTTAATTGATTCCAAGAAGAACTGGAAGGCTCTTTCGTGGCTACAGTTTTCTGTAACACAAGTATTGACTTATTGAAAATTTGATGACCTTTTTATTGCTTTCATTAAGGCGATATGAAATATGTAAATTTGCTCACTGAGGAAAAATGAGTGATATCGTTCCCATTCACATCCTGGCTGATCAATTCCTCCATTAGCTAAATAAACAAATTGAACAATTTATTTTACAAAGTCTCATATGACCCCAACGTACATTACTATTTAATATCATGAAAACTTACGGAAAAAGTCCACATGTCCTATTGACTCCCCTATACCACTTCGTCCTACGCATGTATGAATGATATCCACAAAGTCTGCATCCGATGAGTCCAATCTATTTGGTATTTTCCCTCCAGTAAATGTGGGTCCTGCAGGATCCAAACCTATAAAGTTTTGTGAACAAAGATTTCTTCTTCATTATTACATGAAATGCACAATAGGACATTTGAAAACGTCTTGATAAGCTCACCAGAAATTCTGTTGATTTTGGCCTTGTCGACTTTCGTTACATGTTTGGCTGCAAATCCTGCTACATGAGCACCCAGGGAAAATCCAATTAAATGTACGCTTTTGTACGATTTAATGTAGCGCGTCTTCATCAAGTAGACGATGAATTCTCCAACCCGTTCTCCAACAAGGCGAGTGTTGAAGGCTGAGTTAAAGTAAATGTGGTCTCCTGCAAGCCAATGCCAGTCGACGACAATAATATTTGTCTCATTGCCATATTCTAAATATGCTACAAATCGCATACAAATGCAGTAGAAAATTATAAGTATCATTCATGAAAATGAAATGTTCTACTGAAAAAATTACAATAATTATTAATTCATTTCATACCTTCTTTCAAAATATGCGAGAACTGAGAAAATCCTGTCATCTTATAACCATGAATGATGAATTTAACAGGGAGTGAAGGTTTGAACCGTGATTTCCGAAGTTGTTCCACATTTCCCAGATCCAAAATCTCAGATCCGTTTCTTTTGATATGTGGTTATAATATTTTAAAAAATTATTGTATAGCCGGCTACAATTATTGTACATTAAAATTGTAACGAATATAAATTTCGTTAAGGTGTACCTTCCCCGATTAAAGAGATAAAAGAGAACTGTGCTTTTGTCCCACTCACTCAAACAACTATTGATCGCGTCGAAAGTTTCGTTACATGCTTTGGAGAAGTTAGACATGGGTGGTTTAGCAATCCATGAAATATGCTTTCCACTTTGTGTTGAATTAGTTCCTCCTGAAATTACTTCTACTTTAAGTTCTTGGGGTTGCCGAGCTGAAAGCATTAATACAATTCATAAAACAGCAATATGTTATTCAAGTTGAATATAATATTGTGGAATACGGAATATACCGCAAACCTCCTTCTCCTCCGCAGGCCCCAGTCCAAATCACAGACGAAATGATTAAAGAAACGAGATGATGTTGTCTTCTGAATCTAATCATTTTTCAATGATTCCGTCGAAAATCACAGTTTTCCGTACAACAAGTCTTTGAAATGGAGATCACGTTGGGTTATGGGATTTTGTATCCCTTGAGATAAAGTTGTGTCCCAATTTATGTTTGCGTTGTTGATCACGTATATTACATATTCGTTAATCGTCATCCTACAGCTATTTTGGTATTGTAGAGTGTTTTGTTGTTTGTTCCCGAGCAATTCAGGCGAGTGTGCGCAAACGTATGAAACTGTGAATGGATGATGAAGACAATTGGAATTGATTCGAAAAAAATAATATCTGCAGGAGGGTAACATTATTTCAACAGGTGCAGCTTGTGTGTGGCGCAATGAGATATTATTGATTTTGATCGAGACTCGAGACGATAGAAAATGAATGTGTGACATGTTACAAGCTATAATGATAGTAATGATACTAATATATGTCGCATACATTTACGAGAGCACAACGAACTCCATCCCTGATGAATTCTCAAATGTGAAAAACATATTACGAGAGGAGAGATAGATTGTAACGTGGTTTCATACGAGCTGTCATTAGAATTCGTTAGGGGAGCTCTAGGGATGGTAGTGATTTTACAATGATTTTCATAGAATTGATCGAAAACAAGCCCAAACTTCAGAAGAAATGCAATTTTGGAAAAGTGAATCATCAAAAAAATAATGTAGTCTGCTCCCGTCTGAAAATCGCGTTGCGTCAATCTTAGATTCTCGTTTGCAAATCAGTGCAGAATATTTAGTACGGCCAACTGTTCGTTGCACGAATTGTGAATAATTAATGAATCACGGATATGTCATGTGATTCCATGCAATTTGCTCTTTGTTGGGTAAACCAAATATGCATCGCTGATAAATGTCACATTGGATGCATGTTGCAATTTGGCTGGCCTTTAGCTATTTCCATAAATTAGTACACTGCACATCATTTCGCTGTGCAGATTTCGCTGAATAAAATGAGTTAATAGCTTTCCATGTTTTAAAAATGGAACATTTATTTATTGTAAAAATAAGATGTACAGACATGTGTGCATTTTAGCACCAATAAACAAGGGCAAAGATGTATTTAAACAAATGCAAGAGTGTCGTGTAAAATCTGAGGCAGAAATTGCAAAGAATTAACAATTAACTGATTGAGGACGGCGAAAATATGGAGATGATGATATAAAACGCTATGAGACTGTGAGGAATGTGGGGAATACATTTAGTATTCGTATAGGCAGCAGTAACGTTTCGGCCTATGATTCTCCGATACGAGCAGAAAATATATTTAACCGAGGAGTTTAATACTTTTAGATTAATTTGTACCACGGTCTGGAAACCTGCTTACAAATTGTAAAGTCTGTTGAAGAAGCTACACTATTTATGTATAATAATAATATCCTATAGTTCTATACATGGCAATTATAAGAATTATATACAAAAATAGTTTCGCGAGAATGTACAGTGTACAGGATTCGCCATTAATTTAATTACCAATCCCAACCGCCCCATCCACCTCCTTTCTTTCCACTTCCAAATCCTCTAAATCCTCCAAATCCATTGAAACCACCGAGCCCACCCCCGAATCCTCCAATTTCTTTGTGGATTGGTGCAAAGCCCTTCTTCGGAGATGAATGGAAGTAACCAAACGAATTTGGACGTTTCTGATGTGGCTTCTTAAAAGCAAACGCATGGCACAAGTGACAGGGTTTCGGTTTCGGCTTAGGTTTCCAGCCTTTACCCTTGGAATGATGATGATTTTGGTGGTGGTGATTCTGATGATGCACAAGGGGCTTTCTCGGCTTCCATCCAAGGCTCAATGGTTTCAATTTCAGTCCATGGCCTAATGGTTTCAAGCCAAGGCCGAGAGGTTTTAGTCCATGACCTAAAGGTTTTAACCCAAGGCTCAGAGATTTCAAACTATGCCCCATTGATTTCAATCCATGTCCCAGAGGTTTATGTCCATGTCCTACAGGTTTCCACCCGTGGCTTATCGGTTTCCATCCCTTACCCTTCCCCTGATATCTGATAACACTGTACCACGAAAATGGATTCATACGAACGTTAATGTGTACAGGTTAAATGAGTAACACTAAGATTTTAAAGTAGAAGTTTAATTTACCTAGTTGTTTTCCACACGGGAACCCAGTACACGAAAGCATGTGAAACTGCGATGATTGCGAAGAAGAACGCTAGTAGCTATCGTGGGGCAATAAGACATTTCAGAATAAGAAATTAGAGAAACATAAGACCACATATTAACATCTTCAGAACCATGAACGCACTTGAACAATGACACTCGGACAAACTTACCGTGCTTGAGTTTATGTTTAAACGCATTCTAACAAAGTTTCACTAACCCACCAATTTCACTTTACGAAATGAACGTAAGAACGATGATTGAAAGCTTTTACGGCAGCGACAGTGTCATTTTCCCAAATTTCGAGATCACTTTCGTGTCCGCGCACCGTACTACCAACGTCACCAGAATTAAAAGATGTAGAAGTGATGTGTGCAAATTTGAGCAAATTTAAAAAATATAATCCACTACGATGAAGATCCAAACTGTTTAACTTGCGACATGAAAATGTTCCGCTTTACTTCCATCGTACCCTTATATATGAGCTTTCAGTTTAACGGTAAGCATGGGATCAACAAATTGACTTCTTGTCTTGCCCTTAGACATGAAATTTACCTTTGCTAAGGCCTATTGTCTGATACTTATACAGCGAGGAGTTATAATACGAGTTAAACCTTAATAGAACTGAGATATGTATTATGAATTAAATGGGGGAGCATAATAGAGGCTTTATGATATATTAAATCACTTTCAAAGGGCCACTTCAGCACGCATAGGAGCCTGCTGCGCATGACGTTGAAAATGAGATGCGTTTGATTTATCGAGTGCTCTAATAGTAGCCACGCGTAGTCTGCGCCACGCAGTTAATTATAAATTCTAATGGACTAATCGTAATGGTTGAATTTATAGAAATGAATACGCGTCTAATATGCCAATATAATGAGGAAATGCGTAATGTATCACACCCTCCCAAAATATAATTTAAAAATGTTCAGTGTTCATCCGCCTACGTTGTTGACGTGGTCTCGCAGTACGCTTCATTGCCAATTATCATTGTAGCATTTACAGCGTAGTCCTAAGTTGCGTTGCGCCTTAATAATATATCGTTTACAATGTCGCTGCGTTTTGTGCCGCCGGTGCGGTGCTATAGTTGACTGATGAAAGGAGAAAATAATTTTGCATGTTTTATAATTTGTAATCGACCATGTATGTATATACTTTTCGAATTAACCTAATTATCCCAAGTTTTTAACTTTTGATTGCCTGCGCTTGGATTTTAAACATGGTAGGCTTTATTTTACTGTACTCGGTCTGAGTTAATGAAAATTGCTATTAAAACGTCATAAAACTTTATAATAGCAATAATTTAATAATTCAATACTGAAGAACAGTTCTTCGATCATTCCTTTAGTTTGCAAAAAATGCTGATGCCAGGAACATTTCTAGCAGATATTACAAAACAACGTATTGTGCAATTATTGGAGTTGCGTACATTCATCGATCGTAACAAAAATTGAAATTACGAGAAGGGAAGGAAGAGCTTTCAAAGATCATGGATAATCCCCGTAACATATTGAAGTATGAAATGAACAATAACTATAATAAGTAGTTAAAACTCGCTGGAGAAATTGGCGTGGTACATTTTGAAATCGATTGGCTTAAATGAAGCGGAGCTACGGCTATGATATTAATTCATAATTCTTTGAAACTTATCGCATATATATCTAGTACCTCAGTTAATAAAAACTCATTTAGACGGAAGTTGAAATGAATCGATAAAAATCTATAAGAATCGAAGCTGATTACAAAAGAACAAATCCACGTTATAGTACATTCATTCAAGTGTAAATTGGGGAATTCAAGATTACAAAATGGCCCATTCACAACTATCGATCACGTCAAAAAGTGCATGCAAACTCGTGTATACTAGATATCTTACATATAGTCTTCTGGTATGTATGCCAAAGAACATTTTAGATTTTAAATGTATAGCCATGTTTGTTCTTTAAAAGAGTTTATTAGATAAGACAAGATTTACAGATTGTTAGCACTTCGTACTTCACATATTTTAATGCATGCAGTCGGAAGTCACAGAGTGCAAAAGAGCAGTTTATAATTCCTGCAATTAGCAAAAACCTTGTTATTGAATGCCTGAGAAGTGATTTTTCCACAACGTCATTTCAAAGAAAAAAATGCTTGCATAGCTGCATTCGATTTACGCACTTTTTTAATTGTTCGTACTGGGTCAGTGCATAGCAAACATTACAATTTTGTGTAACATCTACATTATAAGATTTTGGGTTGGGTATCAATTAGTAGTAGCTAATCGAATCAAATTCCCTCCATCATTACAAATGCCAAACATTCATTTTGAAAAAAAGTATCCTGCATCTTTCAAAGAAGTTAACGTTTCGCTCAATTACTATTTTAAGGCAGGTTTATGAGGAAACTTAAGCACATACGAACCCTTTTACTAACTAAATGCGTAACTTCAAATGCAACTCCTTTCTCGCATCTCCAAAAATAGAATGGTCTACAATCACTGTGTAGAGGTTTTAATGTTGTAATTATATTTTTGCCAATAATCAGTATTAAGTTTCGATTTCAATCAGATCTGATCGAAGCCATCGAGAATATATGTAGCACACTATATGCAATTTCAACATGCTTCCTCAACTACGGACATGTTAACCATGAGGTGCTATTGCTGCAGATTGCTAGAGGTGCTAACTGCGTAAAAGTATAAGGATTTGCAAAAAATGTGTGAAAAGATCACTTCAAACCTGCACAACAGAAGCAATAAAAATTTGCTTCAAAAGCTTGTGTGTAAACTAGTGCATGCCTTTCCTAGTGTACCTAGCAAATGAGTTACATTTAAAAGTAATCGTAAGCATGTTGCTTACAACAGGTTACACTTTACCGCATTTCATCATCAGTTTTTATTACATGTTTGATGTGGTAATGCGCAATCATGGCTGTTTCGGTGTGATTACAACACAAGTCGAAAATGCGTGTATTAGTTCAAAGAGTGAACAAAGGAAATGATTTTTCTTTTCAAAAGCTTACATTTTACATCCAGAGACGTGAATACACGCATGCATGAAGGAAGTTTACATAAATGCACATTCTTTGTGCAGATTGTTCCACAAGGCTACTTGGATGGCAACTATATAAACTTCAAAACGCGTCAAACGGTACCTGTTTGTGGTAACGCTATAAAGATTTTGCTACAAGCCGACATGGAGTCTTTAATTGGCGTTTGCAATTTCATTTTTAACAAGAAAATTTTTATGCTGTGTCTCACAAACAAGTGGACGCATGCTGGTAGCCATTTAGCAGCAATTAATTTAGCTCATCTAATCGCTTTTAATGTTCGCAAGTTATTTATGTTTCTTTACGGACTGTTTAATGTTTGTCAAGCTGGATAAATAAACGAAGTACGGTAATTTTATCGCATATATTATCTTGTCTCAAACCTCAAGCATTTTGTTCAACTATTTATTTGTTTGGCATGCTTTTCGAATATTTGCTAAACTGCATATTGATAGATATAATTTTAATTAAAACTTGCAAAGAAATGTAAGTAAAATTATATTTACAACTATATCGTATATTACATATTTATGATTTCATATCATCATATCAATAATCCCTGACAAACGATTTTGAACTCGCATGCAAACTACACCCATTCACTATCAAAATTATCATGCATGAAATCGGATATCAAGTACATTGCATTGCTAACTACATATGCAGTATGGTTTGCACTAAAACATGTTTATTATTCTCATGATTGCCATAAATTTAAAGCACATGTTTTAGATTGATTGGAGATAACTCGAATTACATGCAAACACTTTACATTTTTTCGCATTATTCCTTTTTGAAATTTAGTCGCCCATATATTTAATTACTGTTAATCCGGAGCACGTGCGCCAGTGAAGATTTATGGAAATTATGTTTGAAAGTCCAGGTAAGAGGCAAATGTGTAGTACGTGAACACGAAATGCACAAGCTTTCACTTGACACTAAAACTGAACTTATATGTCTGCGCCAGTTCGTATTCCTAAAGTCCACTTTGAATTTTGAAAGGGTGCATTTTCAAATTATCTACATAATATATGGAATGTGGATGCTAATTAGAAATTAATCAATTCATTTTGTGTGCATATGTACATGTTGCTTGTATTAGTGAAGTGTAACAGTTTCAAAAATACTGAAGTGTGACAGTTATACCAAATTTCACTGTAATATAATTTATTTATTGCGAACTTCACACATGGCATGTACACAATATACGACATATATGCCATTATAACAAATTTTCCCTTTTAAGTAAAGTTAATTGGTGTATATATTTTCGGATATACTTAGATTTAATTTACCTATTTTTTATAGTGTAATTGAAGATCGTTTGCAAAATGGACAGCTAAACGAACGAAACGAAGTAAAGCTTTACAAGGTACCAACAGCGATTATAGCAGTGAGATGGTATTGCTATTAACAAACCAGGGGACAACTATCAAGCTGGCACGGAATAAGATACGATGTGGTTTCTTTATTTCAACAATTTTTGTGGCTGCCACTAGTTCCATTCTATAATCTCGCTTTATATCATCCATTTTTCTCCCTAACTCACAGGGGTTACAGGCATGCGGTCCGGAGAATTAAATGAGGATAAATGCATGTGCACCCATGGTGTCATTGAGAATTCAAGTTTTGAAATTGATATCCCGGGAGATAACTCGTATAGCCTGGATAAACGAATATTTGAAACTATCCATAATAATGATTATGACTGACCCAGCTTACTATAATGTATTAATGAAGTACGGAACTATATTATTTGTAGAATACTAGATTCGAATTCGAAGGGCGTACGAAGCGACGTATAATTTTTTATTTCTGAACAAAGGCACACGTAAAGCGAAACAAGAAAGCCAAATGGTTATAATAATTATTTCATGTTCTTCAAAATTTTCCCTACAACATCAGATTATGTGGCCATGCATGCTTTCCACGTCTCCGAATTTACTGTTGCAGGCCTCTTTAACTTTTGAGGCTGCTTTGTTTTCTGAAGGCCTGTGTCGGAAAACATTTCTTAATATTTTTCTCTGATTTATGTATTTATTTATGTATTTTTCATATACTGCTGGAAACGATTCATGTGTCACGTAAAAATAATACTTGAGACACAT
>JAQFZW010001477.1:0-26555 GCA_034687055.1 Heteromurus nitidus
CAAAAATATCATCCATCCTTTATTTATTACATTAAAGGCAAGTTTTTTTCTTCTAAAGAAGTTGTATGAGGAGATTGGAGACGCTGAGTGCACAAAACCGTACTTGAATGTGTGTGTGTGTGCATTTGTTTGAGCCAAGTTGAGCCACCCAGCCGGCGAAATGGTATGATGAGATGAGCTTCTCTCGTTTTGCCATATTCATATTATATTGCATCTAGCTTCTTCTTCTTCTTCATGCTCCTCTGCGTCTTCTTCCTACAATCAGCCTCTGTGCTCCTCTAATTCTGCAAATAATGGAGGCTCCGTGATGATGACGAGGAAAAGGATTGATGATGGGAGCTGAGAATGAAAACGGAACTTCACTTCTCCTCTTTCTGCATAGTTCCTTTTTTCACCTTTTAGTGGGATACCATGAAGTAGCAGTGGCCGATGAAGTTGAGACTGAGGCGATATAAATATACGTTGTACCTTCACACAGCGGCTTTGAGGATGATCCGGAGTTTGAAAATGAGGAGCGCACGCGTTGTATTTCCTATTTCACTATTATATGCACTTTTTTGCATGTGCTCTCTCGTCTTTTGATATTCTGTTTTGCGCAGAAGGCTACCAACCGGCAAAATCATAATTTTCATTGTTTTTTTTAAAAGAGAATACAAGTTTGCATTATGCGTACCTCCTTAGTTTCATTCTCGCACTGAGATGGTGAGATGGAAGATGCAAGTGTGATCTCATTTTTCCACCAACTCGAATAAATATATTGCGGCTCACCCTGGCGCGCTATCTACCGCGACGAAAATATCCATTTATCATGAGATAATCAGGGATTTCTTGAAATTAAGCGTATGAACCAAAGTACTCCAAATTGCAACGAGTTTCCGCTCGCAGCCGGTTTCAACAACAACGAAAAAAAACTAAATTCCTTTTTATGCGACTTGAATGCTGTTCATTTAAAAGCCTAATTATTCAATGGGGCATTCATTATGAAACATTTGTAATTTTACTTCGGGCTGCTGTGCCGGCTTCCTTATTTCCTTTTCAGTTTTCGCCTTTTAATTCATTTTTATGTATAGATACTGTATGTAGGTATGTATTATGGGTTTCGTTGAAGAGCTCTCTTCACATTTGTACCATTTTACTCATTTTCGTCCATACTTTTCAATTCAATTCATTTACACGAAAAATGCCCACTCGTCCTTTACCCGTCAATGCAGTCCGTTCTCAACTACGTATTTACACTTATGTTTTCATCCGAACGAAGCATAAAAATGGACGCACACGTTTGGGATGACTGTCACAACGTGACATTATTTGTTTTTCCCTTCCATCAATGAAAATACGTGTGTCCTGCCTCCGGAGGTCGCTTTTCTTTTCCCAATAAAAATAATCCTGATCCCGATTTGGGCCCTTTTGATTGTGACTTTTTGCACACATTTTTTATCCTTGGGAAAAGTGGAACTCTGAATTGAAGTGAAGCATCTCGCTTCCACGTTTTTAATCCCCTTTCCGGTCTCTCATACATTTCGGAAGAAGAGTCATGTGCACTGTGACGGTGTCAGTGTCATTCATGCCGAATTACCCTGTGTGAAGTTGGAATGCAGGAAGTTGTGAACTCATGGCCACAACATGATGCAAAAATATCACATTGGCAAAAAGAGTTGCCTATATTACAGTAGGTATATTGTTATTCTGAGAACGGCAACTATTTATTTGTAACAAATGACAATTACAACGCAAAAGTGGGAAAAACTACACGAGAATAAAAAATAGTAGAAGATGAAAACATACATTTATTCCGCATGCATGCATCCTTTGCACATACTTATTCTTACGAGAATGAAGTTGATCTATTCAGGGCTTCCCGAATCATCATCAAGTCATTGCAGCATCAGCGATATTGTCGTGATCATGACGAACACGATCATTTTCATGTTTATGAACTTGGCTAAAGAAATACCTTTTGGATGAGATGATACTTGTGTGTGTGGACGGACACAAACACAATCTAAAACTATTTATATCTTAATTCCCTCTTATCTTTTGTATTGCAAAAAATATATGTACGATGATATCCTTCATCACCACCGAACAAAAATCCCAGTCGAAAAAATGCAAGTAAACGGCAGAAGAGAGATAAAAGTACAATAAAGAGTGGATAGAACACCGTCGTCAAGAGACGCTAACGTCCTCGTATTAGCCAAAAAGAAATATGGACAATTCCTTAAATATAACAACAACCCTCTCGGCTATTATTATTAGGGATAATAATAGTGGGGGAAATGGTTGAAAAAAAGTACGCAGGGAATATGTGTGTGCACCCCCAATTAATTATCTTTTTTTGGTGCAAGAAAGCTTTTTTAAAGGTGCCATTGCGCAGGGACGTTTGTTCTACACTCAAGTATTTACGCGTGTGTGTGGAGGAGGAGGATGGAGACGAAGAAAAGGATTGAAGATGATGCTCACAGTGCTCATAGGGTTCTCTTTTAATTCTTCAAGCTTGATCATCATCATCATGATGAACTTCAGAGAAGGCCAAGTTGTAGGAGTGAGTCAGACAACAACGGCAGTGGCAATGGTAATAATAGGATCGTATGCATAATTTCAAAATGAAGATGACTACGTCAACGATACTCTTGCGCTTCTTCAGCACTAGAATTCCTAAATATATTTTCTGACTTGATGTTTATTGTCCATCGTTGCACGTTTCTTATTTTTTTCAACAATATTATCCATCATTTGCATAGAGAGATGCAGAGGTAAGCACACACACACACACCTGCCACCACAAATAGTACAAGTTTTACAATCACGCGTAATCAAATTGTGTTTTTTTACTAAAATAAAGGAGAAAAATGTAGTATTATTAATAGATAGTAGGAGCATTGGGTAGAGAGACGTAGAGAGAGAGAGTGCAACCTTCATACCTGTCAAAACTCATTTGCTTCCAATCACCATAATATTATTATCACTATAATTGCACGATGAGAATTAAGTATTTTTTGGGAAATGAGGGGGACGTGTGACATCATGGAAACTGTATGTGAAGCACCTCACATTCAAGTATATTTCAATATTTGTCATTTCTAATTTTCCAAATAGTTTCAGCTGAAAAGAAACCTGTCCTCATATATATCTATTATCGCATCAAATTTTTTGAAAGTCAATGTTAGCATTACGTCAACCCATTATGATTTCGATGGAAAAGAAGAATTTATATTTTTATGAGGATTGATCAATTATCGAATCGAACTTGAATCTATCAAACAAAGAGAGTGTTGTGTTTTGTGCAGGGGAAAAAAGTTTCTCTTAAATGCACAAATATAGTTGGTGAGTGATTGAGAATTGACAAGACACGAATTCTAAAAATTGATTTCACATAAAAAATGCTGACAGGTGACTTCTTCCTCCTGATACGTTTTTTTAAGTTGGATGGGCTGCCAAGAAAAGTAAAAATATATTTTTGTTTTGACTGAGGACAAAACTTTTCACGTTCAGGTGAAGGACGTAATTAGCAAAGGCTCGTAAACTGGACGTGCCTCACCTCAGCCACCAGACAGATCAAAATAATATATGGAGAGGGTGGAAGAGGCACAGTTTTTTTGTGATTTAGGGTTTAGTTACTTATCGACGGATAAGGTCAAGGGCGACCCAGGCTTTGTCATTGCAAATATAGAAAAAAAAGTTCATCAAGGAAATATAAAGTATGTGACAAAATTAGAGAGAGAAGCGAAATATTTACATAAATTGACGCAAGTATTCTTTTTTTTTGTGAAACTGAAGAAGGTCCAAAGTTGAATCCGGATTTTCTAAAGATCACCGAACAAATCTTTAATGGCCTGCATGCATGCACATCTTCAGCTGCATTCTTCTTCTTCTTCTCAAAGGAAGTTTTATGGGACAGAAAGGTTTAAAAACCGGGTTCGTCCTCTCTCCGCAAGATTGATATAAAAAATTGTTTACTGGTCTCATTAATTATCATGCATCATGTTGACAGCCAGTTAGTTGCTTCGACAAGTTGAAATTTAAGCAACCGGGTTACCTACCACAACACTTATAAAGCTCTTTGAAGACGAAGAAAGAAAACGGGAGACGAGACTGCGGATGATGGACATGATACACACCATCAAGACAGAGAGAGAGAAAAAAAGTCCGGGTACTCTCCTCATAAAAAGCTTATATGCTAAACGTTCGTAATGGACCAATGGGGAAAGAAAATCAATGGGCTTTAATAGTTTTCCTTTTAACGACCGTCTCTTCTTCAAGCGATGATGATGATGAGGATGATGATGCTCCACTCTATTGTTCCTTCAAAAGAGAAACGGCAATTGACTATATATAAGTGCACCTATTCTCTCTAGGACATTTTTTTCTCGGTACTAGAAGATAAAATATGTGTGGCTAAAATCGGTGAATGTGCATTTTGCAATACCTATGCGAGAAAAAAATCCTTTGGCTTGTGAGTTCTTTTTCTTGTTTTCTTTTCTCTTCTCCTTCACTCCCCTTTGACAGTTATTGACTTTTGTGTTGATTAACGTGGATAATCGATACTCAGTTTTAAGAACATGACATCTTGTATACATACACACAGTGCCGCAACGAAGCTCACCACCACCGCCACCGCCGCCGATGCCACTATCAACTCAAACAGTTACTTTAAATACTCTCGGAGAGTTTTCGCTCAAGCCGGAAAATATATAACAAAGGCATTCCTTGCGAAAAGTCAGGGGATGGATTCGCAATACACATATTTCTCTCTGTGAAGCAGGTATGTATCCCCAAAACAGTAACACTTTTTTCCCTTGACTGGTTTACTCTTCAATCAATTAAAAATATATATGAGACTCACAACAAAATCTTCTTGTCCTCTCTCTCTCTTCCTCTAAAACTCGTTGAATGAAACAAGTGTGGTCGTAGGACACAAGAGAATGTGCAAATATTTCACCAATCAAGCGTGTACTCAGAAGATGACATGTATGCTTTATGCAAAAATTCCCGTTTCGCAGAAGAAAAAAAAATTTCTCTCTCGTTCTCCCTGTTGCTGACGCTGACAGTGACAACAATTATGTGAAGGACTGTGTAACGTTTGATTAAGGTGATTATAGACGAAGATCCAGTGGAAATCAATTTAGAAAGAAAAAACTTGCTTCTTTTGCTAAACTCAGGTTGGCTTTGAAGGAATCAAGTATAAGTTTGAGTTGATTAAGGAATTTCACGTGAAGGTAGGAAGACGAAAGAAGTAGAAAAAAATAAGATTTTTACCGCTCGGCTATCTCTCCTCGTCGTCCACATTTTTAAGCCAATTATTCAAATGTCCTCGCATCATATGTATCAAAGGAATTAAAGCTTTTTGCATGACAAAACGGAATCCGCATGACCAGGCAGAAAAGTGTCTCATAAATTAATTCCGTTTTCGGTAGCAGATGAGCGGGGGGAAGCCAGTTAAGGTAAAAATAATAATATCATACTTGTTGCATCGTTTTTTTCACTGTGATCATGATACCATGATATTTTTGATGAGAGAAGGAGCATAATAATAGCAAACGTAGAGATGTGTTAAGTGAAAATAAGATTTTTCTTCTTCGTCTTATTCGATATTACATATATCAAATCCACATCCACACTAGCACTGGTCAACTTTATGCTTTATGTTACAATGGATAAAAAAATATATATCTTTCTTCGGTGTTATACTTTATACTTAGGTACAAGTATAATATAATTTCAGCTTCTCTCATTTGCCATCTCAGTCATCAACATCATCATCATACTCATCATCAACATCTCTCTCTCTCTCTCTCTCTCTCGCATGATGATCATAACCAGGGATATGGGGAGGCAGGCAGGCATCAACGAGTGAATTGAACTTTCTCATGGCAACTTCCGTCATGTTGAAAAGACAAGTATGCAACGGTATATTTTCTCTCACAATCCCACAAAACTGCATCCAACACATACGATTTTCGCTTCTGGTGCTTCTGCTCAGGCAAAGTGTTTTTTGTGAGTAAACTAGTAAAATGTATAACGAAGACTCATCTCTCTCTCTCTCTCTCTGATCCGTCCACTATACTTGCATAAAACTTGCCTAACTTCAGAGAGAAGATACAGTCATTCAAGTTTTATTCTCTTGAGCTTTTTCGTTGAAAAACATATCTGCTCAGAAAGACTTGGAGCTCCGAGCTTGCTCGCTCACTTCGCTACTGGGCTCGAGAGAGAGAAACGCTCATCCTGAGAAAAGATGTTGATAATGCGATGGTCAGTCATGGACCGAGGATGGGAATGTAATGCAGTGCTCCTTGCTAAAATACATTATTGTATTGTGTGTCTATATGTATGTATATATATCTTCTCTTTATTTTGTTCTGGTGCTCAGGTTCCGTATCGTTTATTGCCTTAGAATCTCGTCAACCTTATTCTCTTCGAAAAAGATATATAACCCCCTACTCGCATTACATTGTATACATTTTCCCTAGCTGTACTTGTAGTGAAGGAGTCAGTAATCTTCCGAATTTGCAAGAGAGAGAGAGAGAGATTTGTGATTATGAACATGAACATCATCGCCACCACCATCACCAAAAGCTGCGATTCCTCATCAGCACCAAAGAAATATGAGTGAAGACGGAGAGCAGACGTGCTTGCTCCTTGCACTTATCTTTTCTTCCTTTACCCGAAAACACTTTGTCTTTTTGGCATAAACCACGCACACACAGCATTACATCCACAATGGAAAAGGAGAATTGTAAATTCGAATAAAAAATATAAGCTCATTTTGGATACAATGTGATATAACATAGCACACAAGGAAAAGGAAAAATAGGAAGCGGAGAGAGAGACGAAATATTATAGTGAACCGAGTTAGTTCAACCATGCACAATTTTTACTCAACAGGTTTTTCCCTACTTTTTCCTCAATATATTTTTTTCCTCTTTGGATTTGGAATCTGCTTCTTCGTATATCGCAACCGGGAGAAAATGATGATGGTCAGATCAGAGAGGAGAAGAAGATGAAGATGACTTTGTGGACTGAAGTAAAGGCCTTGCTTTTGCATATTTGCATTTCTCGATATTACGTGGCCATACTACACTAGATTACTTCCATCCATCAATCATCCGCGAGGAGAGTTTAATGCACGATTATTCTCTCGATTACACAAAATGCTTACTGATTGCAAGGAATGCGACACAGAAACAACAGGATTTTCTTTCATTCAGAGAGAGAGAGGGGGTGCCTTTCAAGAGTCGCTTGGCTTGGTGCTCATTAAGACCTTAAAAAGGAGTCATCATCACACATACACACATCACTCACTCCACATTATTAAATGTGTGTTTACATCTCATCTGTTTCTTCGCCGAAAATTGAGCAAGCAAAAAAGCCCATCGTGAAAAAGATAAGTTGTATACATTATCCAAAGGGCGAAGAAGATAAAAACGATATAGAAAATTAGTTGGTGTCGGTCACTCCTCGTCGAGTCCCCTTTCGCAGTTAGTGAGTGAGTAAGAGAGAAGACGCTACTTCTTTGAAGACGATCGTCATGATGAGTTCTCCGATGATGACAATGTGAAGGAGGCGCGCGACGCCGTGAATGCTAATAGTTTTATTTCTCTCTCTCTCTTGCAACTTGTGTGTGTGAGAGAGAGGGACGTAATGTGTATCCCAGAGGAGGATTGCATTGTCAAGAGAAGGTGTTGACAAAATCATTGTATCCTATTCATTATGCATAACACACTTAACACTGCAGAGGGTCTCGTCTGAGCACAATTTTGTCTTTTTTGTCATCATGTAATATCTGATATGCAAAAAAATACACACACACAAGCGAAGGAAGTTGTCACTCATTTCATCTCTCTTGTAAGAATGCACTTTCTTCGTAAGGTTGAGAATGCGAGTGACGTGAGAGCACCTTGTCTATATTTAAATCAATTTTTGTCAATGTGATTTTATGAGCAAACATCTGCCGACGAAAAAAACGTCGCAGGCGCGGAAACCTAATATAAAAAGTAGAGAGGATCTATGTGTGTGGAATTAGAGATCATGTATTTCAAAGACGCTGTAGTAGCTCTATAAAAAAATTGCTAAACAGTTGCAATTCTATTTCGAAGGTATCCCCCTCAACTGTAACACGTGTGGAGGAGACTGTTGAAAGGTGTGACTAAATAGAAATTAATTTGGGAAAAGAGTGGGTAATGAATGAGTTAATGGTAATTTGCGCGTATTACGATTAGGATTATGCAAGGCAGTAAATGGGGATCATTAACGTGTGCCTAAGGAATAAATATCTTTCTGCGAATATATATGTCCACAAAGGGATAACTGTACTCACCCCAACCGTTTTTTGTTACTGCCCCTCTGAAGCGGAAAGCGGACACTTTTTAAGAAATGAGGGAATTTGTCGCCCAAAGGAAACCATAAAGTATGGTGGAGATTGGTTAGAATTTTGTCAGAGAGCCGAATCCTGGTTACTTATGGAAATTGTGTTTGAAGACAAGATGAGCGAAGTATAGTGCAACCAAACTTGTTTAAAATGTTCACGATTATTTTTGGCATTTTCTATTTCTCCCCTTTTTTTGACTACCCACACGTATTTCAACCTTTCAATCTTCAATCACGAATGGAACATTTTTTAAAGAAAAGAAATGCCTCTTTTCTCTCGCATTCTTGATGAACGGGTCAAGGCTGCAGGTTTTTCCAGTGTAAACATGTCAAATTCTTTGCCAATAATTTACTTTATGACCAAAAAGCAAATGAAGATTAGTCTTTTGTTTTTGTTGTGAAAAAAACGGGACCCTTTTTTCAAGGGAAAAATCCATTTTGCACAAAACACCATCATCATCCGACTTCTTTTGTTGCCCACAGCAGCATATATAAAGCTACGCGTCGTCCATACTAATTAGTCTCTCTCTCAAAAAATATCCTCTTGAGTGACCTTCACTCAAAGTACAGTTTTGATATTCAGCGTGCGCCACCATATCCTCATATCCTCACTATCAGCATTTTACTCATGTAAATCCTCACCACCACCGAAAAGGCCTGCGTGATGATGATAACAGAATGGACATCTATCTACACTATTTTTTTATATCGACCATCAATTTCAACTAAATCGACATGATGTTCTTTACGATAATACTTACACATATTATATATTTTTTTTACTATACGAAAGCTTGTTGAAAACCTGGTTTGGTTGCTCCAATCTTCACTCACTCTAACTCTATATCCCTTCAAGTGACTTACACTTTGAGCAAGTACGCACACACATATTTTTTTTACTCGTGGTCATTCACGTCGTCTGAGAGAGGTTAGCTAAAATGACGTTGTCCATCTCATGTTTACCTTTAGAAATATTAATAAAGGGGAAGAATGTGCAAATCCTTTTTACGAAGAAAAAAACCAACTCCTGCCAAATTGTCCTTGTCAATGTGTATACGAAATGGAATATATTATATAAGAAACGGATTTTTTTCTCGCTTCTTCATAAAATGATAAAGGAACATGGCATGCGCATATCAAAACCAAGCTCTACACATGTCAATACACGAAAAAAAATGACGGAAGATTTGACCATGTCAATTGACGCAAGTACGATGGGAGATATGTGAATGGATGCAATATATATTCTTTTTGGTCCGGACTTTACCTGTCATCATCGCATAAATATGGTACCGCTCAGGTATTTAGAAAAAATTAGAGAGGCAAAAAAACGAGATGTTTCTCTGATGAATCCCACCTTTTCCCAATCTGAACCACCGCACACAGAGAGCAAGAGGGAGGCTGTGTACCTTTTCTGAATTTTGATTCACTGTTATGCAACCTTTCACGACCTTGATGACATGACGGGGCAAAAGAGCTCTCTCTGATGCACAACTGAATACATTCCACTCAAGACAAGTGTCGCTCCATTACGAACACACAAGTGTGTTATCTGTAAACATTTCAAAACCATGTATCATCATCCATTTACTGCGATTTAGGAGAGTAAAACGCTTCTCTCTCTCTCTCTCTCTCTCAAGTCAAGAGATGTTATGAGGATAGGTCAACCAACCACTTGAGCCCGCCCATACAAAATATATAGGTTTTTTTCTTCAGTGAAGCCAAGGGAATAAAAAATGACTAGGAAAAGGATAATCATTTTTGAGGATCTCTCTGAAACTAGGTATCATGTGCGATTTGTTTACACAAGGAACTCTCAAGTTGAGAAGAAGAAGATGACATAAATAATAATATACCTTTTCCTTGAGTCATCATCATTACGAAGAAGTCGCTCACTATTTTATCCTGAGCAACGGCAAATCCTCTCTCTCTCTCTCTCTCTCCAATATACTTATGTCTTTAATATTGATTTAGAATATATTTTGTGGGTAGCAAGTAACCGATTTTTCCACTTCGTCATCAACCCTTTCATCAAGTAGTAAGTAGTATAGCAGCATCAGGATAATATGAAGAAGTTTTTGAGAGGTGTTTCTTTCTACCCCTTCTCTCTCCCTCTCATCATCATAATCACCGAAGGTCTCGGACACAGACTTGCAAAAGTTGAGGGTAGTGAGCCAGAACTTCGAGGAATGCCAATTTTAACGTTATCACAATCACAAGAAGTATAAGGATGATATCATGCACACTCAAATGATATAAACATTCTCCCATTTCAAAGTATTGATGAAGAAATAGCATAAAAAATATATATTTGCCCGGACTCGGACTCGGCTACTCTCTTCCCCAATTCACGGTAGTCGTTTATTTTTCAGAAGCGCACACGTAAACCCGGTAGCAAATAATGACTGAACTTGAGATAGTGCATATAGATTTGCAATGACCATCATTCGAAGTGAAGGGGAGAGAAGAAGACGAATAAGAGAGAGAAATTTTCTCAGCGTCATCATGAATGTCGTCGTGTGGACCGTGGTGGTGGAATTGATGCTGTGACTCTGTGACTCGGTATTGCCACTCGAAGAGAATTGTTGACGATCCGCTTTTTATCATCGGGAGCGTGTTTAAACGCTTTATTTATTCTTGAAAAAGAGGAGCAACTTTTCAATTGATACAGATTTGGCATTGGCACAGCAGTAGCAGTCACTTCTCATCATCATTACAAGGATTGATCAAAGCAGAGAGAGAGAGAGAGACTTGTGATGTGTGAGCTAGTGCCGGCCGGTCCTTCTAAAATATTCTCATCATCATCATTTGGATGATGATGGAATGTAAGGTAGAGAAGACGAGTGGACGATGAAATACGGATGTATACTTTATATAATACTTTTGGCAAAAAAAACTTACCCTGACAACAGGAGAATATGTGTGGAGTGGAACACACAAGGGATACGTGTATAATTCATCCTTCCTTTTTTACACCACAAAATGCATTCACAAGCGAGAATTGGAAGGAAAGGTAAAGGATTAAAGAGTGACAAGTTTAGCTGTGTTCGTGATCGCCAAATCTTACCAACTCACCACAAAAATCGTTATACTCTCTTGCATATGCACATCTTAAACCATATATCTACACACATATATAACTGCCATATATAACTTCTCAAATCCGAAAAGAAGATACAAAAAAATCCACACTAAATCTCTTTGTATATTCTACTCCATCATATTTCCCACATACGACTTTCGTTCGGAGAGCGGAGAAGAGATCGAAAAAGTAACTGTTTTCAACAGATGAACGGATGAAAAAAAATTGTATATACACCTTTACATTTTCAGCATATATTCAATGACTTTTGAGTACGACTCAACTGTGACTGTGGACATCGAGAAGAAACCACTTCACCGTCATCAACAATCATCATCTCCGAAGAAATATCATCAGCAGAGAGCCCCACTCTATGTTTAAAGACAAACATTAGCGGAGAGAGAAGGAAAAAAACGTTTTTCTTTCAGTTTTAAAACGTTTCATTTTCAAATAAAAACTTTGTGAATATATATTTCGCTTCTGTTCCAAGTTCCATACAAGAAAATAAAGTTGGCGATAAATGGTGTAAAAACATTTTTATGGGGTGATGACTTTTAAAACGGCAAAACTTGCATCTCTCTTTCGTTGCACTTTTTTTTCTCCTCCTTTTGCTCTTGCAACTCTCGATTGCATTCGAAGTGATCATTTGGTCATTATATCGCTGTCACCATAAAGTATCACATTTTGATACAAAGTCGACACACCATAGCTCACCGCGCTCTTATACCTATACTCTTACACAATTTTTTTTGGGAGAGATGATGTCCAACTAATTTCTCATTTCTCATATATCCTCTCTCCACATTATTTTTATTATGCATCTTGTCTAATTTAGGAGCAATTTGCTAGATATATTTTTTAACACTTTGCATCTATTTTTTGCATAAGAATATCATGTGTACATGACATAATGTCTTACGGAGAGGTTGATGATTATGATTACTATTACGTATTGCAATGTGTGTAAAAATAGACAAAAAAAAGTTGCAATTGCAAAATATGAGATGATCGTATGTTGGATATGGATGGACGAGATGATTTTAATTGGGCGACTCTCCTGTCAAAAGTAATACCTACGGAGAGAGGAACAATTACAAAAGCTGCGTCATATATTTATCCCGAGAGTGAGTGAAGGAGACAGGTACAATATCCACAATCCACACACACACAACTCTCATCGATCAGAAGCAATTTTCTCTCGATTGTTAGACTACAACGTGTACCGTAAGCATACAAGTCATACTGTACCACGGAAATTTGGAACAGAAAAGGGAAAACGTTTTGTTGCAAAGAACATGTACTTTTGCGGCGCGTAGATAGTGAAGCAACACTACATAAATAATATATGCTTATATGCTGCTACATCCACAAGTTCATGATCAAGTCAGAAGAAGATGAAGGGAAAAAATCTGGTAATAATGAAGAGAATATTTTTTTAAGCAAAAGGCATATTTAGCCATTTTGATACATGGAAGGAACTCAAGCGGCGTGAAATGTTATTGACCCAATGGTACAACAATCGACAGAGTATTATTATTTTCTTTCTTGAAGCAATCATAACATAACACATGGTCCATGTGCTAGTGTCTCCCTTCGCTGCTTCCTCTCTTTTTTTTCTCTCACTACGCTCTTATTCTTTAAGTAGCTGAGATTTCGTTTGTGAAAACAATTTGTGTCTGTCTGTCCGTCTCTCTGTGGAATTAAAAAAAGTAATAATGAAGGTTAAAACTTTATATAAATACATCAGATTAACTTAAATACGCGGAGGTGATGATCTTCATCTTGTGCTACTTTTCTATATCCTCATGCATGATGCTTAATTATTTCCATAATACGCAGCTTTTGTAGTTTATTAAGCGTGTTGCTCCCCATACGATAATATTACAATTTTTTTTACCACGGGAGAATAGCCTAAATTTCAGTTCAATTGCGTCTTCATAAACTTTGAATGATATTTTTATACGAATATATATAAAATGTTTTTGTATTCATTTCCTCATGTCTTCTCTTCCAAGTAGAGAGAAGTGTTGAACAATGGGATCTATGTTTTACGAGTACCTGTTCCACCATTTTTATTGGGAATAATATCATAATCATGATTAATTAAAGAGTCCATTCGATGTAATAAGTGTGACGTAGTCCTCTCCACACTGAATCAGTATCGACATAGGGAAAAATAATTTTAAAAAGAGTTTTTTATTGCATGCTACTTATTAAACACTTTTGACTTGTAGATATTCGTTGTGAGAGATGAAATGAATGCCGCTCTAATTAAGTGCACAATATTTAATAGATGAAGTATGGATTGCGGATAGAATACAACTGCCTCGTGTGCGCTATTTTTTTAAATGTATATTTATTCCTCTCTCCTCAAGGTGGAATTTGAGAAGATAACAGGACAAGAAGTCGGATAATTTTACAATGTTGTCAATCACCCGACACAACTACAAGACAATAAGTGACCACATCATAAGGTTTTGATGCATAACTACTTGATCAAAAGTTTAAGTATGTTTGCAGAGGGAAGGATGGACGAGTGAGTGTAAAAATGCATCTTCGAAAACAATGTGGATGAGAGGCTTTGACTTTTGTATGTACATCTCATCTCTTTCTTTGTTTCGAGCTTGGTCCGATTGAAGCCAATTTTAGCTGAGGAATGTCGCTCATCTTTCCAGCTACCTTGACCGCATCTAATAGTAATAACATAATATCAAATTATCTCGGCGTATCTCATTTTAACCGGCTTTTTTTCACTCAATCAATTCCTCTTGTTGTTTTCTACTCAAGTCTCAAGGCTTGGCCTGATGAAGATAATGTGTACCGAGAAATAATGCTATTACTTGAGTCACTTAATACAAAAAAGATATAATGTAACCTCATCTCTCTGATCAACAGCTCCGATTCGGAGAGAGAGGGATGTATGTATATATACACTTCACAAGTTCACCCTTTTGTGGTGTAGTATGCATGTACATATGCACCTTGAAGAAAAAGGAACACTACTACGCAGATTTTCTTCTTCTTCTTTCTCTGCTGCAAGTGGAGACTGCACTCCACACTGAAATTATGCTAATGACAGGATAACGGGTGAAAAACACATTGTTTCCCAGAGGGATGATAATGATGATGATGATAAATACTGTTGAGTGATGAAAGGTGATCACGAGATGAGCGAAGAAGAAAAACAAAAACAGTTTTCCCCAACTGGTGTAATCAAAGAGTGTCGTCTTTTTGTGCATACAAAAGATGCGAATGCTTTTCTAACCAAAGCAAAAATATGTTATGCGCAGTCCAAAAGCCATACACTGATGAGATCAGAGATATAGGAGAGAGGAAAATTGTTGCGTACATTAATCACAGCAAATGCTGAGAGATGGACAACTACTATTGTTAAGGCGATTGGGGTCACTTAATACGAACGACATGGAAGTCTGTAACTCCCATCCTCAATCAACTGGTCAAGTTCAAATTTTAAACCCAAACGTATGGATCCATTCTTTTAATTTACATTTGACTTTAAATATTGTTTTTATAATTATGTCAAGCCATCAAACATTGTAAATATAATTATGTCCTTTTATATAAAGCCACTTTAACACTTCCGCTAGTTCCGTCGCAGTAAATTTTCAGTCAATCCCATATCATCATGGTCTTCTTCGAGCCATTCCTCTACTAACATAAATAAATATTGAGATGATGGAAAGCGTTTTGCGTAGTGAAACAAGGAGACTCTGCTCAAGTTCAAGTTAATCATTCAATTCCTTTTCTCTGTCCATCTCTGAAGAAGGGTAAATACTAGGATACTCCGCGTACACGGTAGATACACGTGTGTGTGCATGTACATTGTAACTCGGCATACCTCAAAAATTTGATTATTACGGTATTTCCACAATTGTTTACAACCAATTCTTTCCTCTCTCTCTCACTTCACAATTTTCCCCTGAGGAAAAAGAAGCAACTCCGAGAAATAAAAAAGGCTTGCTCATCTAGTCTTTTTTGTAAGCATATATACGATACTAACTTCACTCCAAGTTCAGTTCAGACCTTATTTTACAAAAATTCCTTTTCCAAATCGTGGTGTACAATTGAAAGTTGCTTCGCTCGAGGAAACTTCTTCTTTTTTTGCTCCGAGTAGAACAAACTCAATCAATCAATGAAAAGACGTGATTAGAAGAGAAACGTAAAGAAAGGTCATGTACATCGGAAGGAGGAAAACCGTTCTTCCGCTACTGCCTCAACATCAAAAGAGCGTAAATTAGTGTATGAAATGGTGAAAACCACAAGGCCACACCCCTGCCAGAAGAAAGATATAATTATGCATTCATCCACTAATTACATGCACTTTCGGAAAGAATGCAAAGGATTTTTTTTAAATAAAAAAAATTCTTATCCGATCCCATCTTTAACCCTTTTCCTTCCGAAGTCTTTTGTGAATGCAAAATAGGATTACTCACTTTTCCTCTTTCTTGATTAAGGGAAACCTGCTCGTATCCCTACATCAAATATGTGCATTTGTAATGGGACAGGAATGTTTCTCTGATACAATGTCAATATCAATACTGAGTCAGCCTCTTTAGCGAAAAGTAAACGTAAAGCTAGAAGAAAGATGTTTTTTTTATCTTCTTGTGTCAACCTCGAGTTCATTGAGGTTGGTTTGGTTTGGCGCTTGGGTTCCTCTACCGGTTTTCCCCTTTCCTCTTGCAATTTAAGGTAGAGCATTCTTTGCGAAAAGATTTTCAGATACTGACAACTGATGCTTTTGCTCCTACATTGAAGCATTCATCGGACAACTTGGTGAGACACAAGGAGAGGAGATTTGCAAAAAAAAAGTTGTGCGAAGAAGGACGACTACTGAAATATGAAACAATTGATAAACAAGATAAAGAGAGGAAATAATGAGAAAAACATTTTTCCAGCTCAGAGCTTCTTTTAAGATATTTTTTAAAAAAATAAATAGGCTGCATACTGCGAAGAAGTGTTCAGGTGCAAGGTAAATAGTTCAAGCATATATCTCTCCCTCCAAAGACAAAGTAGGGAGAAGAGGTCACACTTTTTCCCGAAGATGAGTTGCACTCCAACTGTTCAACTTAAAGATCTTTCACTCTTTTCAAGTTCATTTTCCTTGAAAATAATGCAATTCCTTTTGTTCCTCTTGAAATAGCTATCGGCTACAATAAGAGACTGTGGATGCGGATGCTTTATTAGCGGGGAATTTTTTTATAGTATCATCCTCATCATCATCTTCATCTTCATCCTCCTCGTCATCTTTTCCCATCACATATTTCATGACGTAAATAGAAATTTTCAAGTTCACAAGAGAAACAAAAGTGTTCGTGAGATGCGCTTTTGTTGCAACACTGCAAAAATTATATGAGCATATTATTATTACGCCATATCACAAGATATTTCTCTGACAAATGTTCACTTCTTCTTCTCTCGATGTGGCAAGTCATAATCTCATCATTTTCTCCACACTTTTAATCCAAGCTCCCAGAGTTCACAAAAAAACGAACTTCATCTCAGTTTCTTCTTCAGAGAGAGAGAGCTTCGAGGACGGAAGAAAACAGGTCCAAGTGTGTAAAGATTCCAAGTGGAATTAGGAAGCATAAAAAGCATATAGCGGAATATTATAGAAACTTGTTAAATTTCTCTGTACAAGTATGTACATACCTTAAATATTAAAAGTATATCTTGTGTACATAACTTTTATATGGCAAGTTATTTAGTAGTCTTTTAAGAAGAGATCGGTATTTATGAGGATTTATGACTCGGTTGGATTTATTTGTTGATTATTCACCTGTCCAATAACTTCTTGCATAACAAACACGTAGCGGCAGAAGGAGAGAAAAAAGTAGTTGGGATGAGAAAGAGCCAAGCCAAGAGTAAGCCCTCTTTCTCTATGACTGTATCGAAAATGTGAAGCACCTTATAGAATCTCTTGTATTGCATTTATGTACACAACTTGGCAAATATATATGTATTTTTTGTCATGTTCAGCTCACGAGTGGAAGAGAGAGAGAGAGAGAGAGAGAGAGAGAGAGAGAGAGAGAAATGGCAAGTCAATTACCTACCTTAACTTGTAAACAGTGAAGAAGGAAGGACGATGGGAGAGAGATGTGGAAAAGGAGACCAAGAGTCCCTACATTTTTACTTTCATTTCCAACTTATTTATCTCTTCTCCCCTCTCTTTGAGAGTAACAAGACCTTTTGTCATTTTCATTGCGCATTACACGACTCGCTAATTAATTACTCAGTTTTTGCGCTTGTAATTTTTGGATGATATAAAATCCCTTTTTTGTGTGTGTATGGCGAAAAGCAGAAAGTCAAAGTCAGGTTTTAGACGAGATTTGAAAACACAAGTGACGATGAGAGTTTGAACTCTTCTCTCTCTCTCTCAGAAGGAACTTTTTTCTTGTTGTGTCTCGTGTGGGTGTTCATTTACAAAAAAATGAGTGAATGAGCTCGACTTTTTTCCACAAAATTATGATTGTGACATGACTCACTCATTGCAATTCTAAGTGGGAAAAGATTATCATCTTGACATGTTTACTTGAGAAGAGGGCAACCTCTCTCTCTCTCCTCCTTTATTTTCCTGGACTAGGGAAACTACCTTGTCTTGTGGCTGATATATTTCACAAGTAATTTCTTTTTCTTTTTAGCTTTACACAATTACTAAAAAAATTTACCATCTTTACATCTTGCACTTTTCACGCCTGAGAAAAATAGGAGTATGAACTTTACCTCTTCGTCGTATATAACTTCTCGAGTTACTTAAACTTATTATGTATTTTTTGGAGGAAACCCTTCATAATTTTTCCTTGTCATATTAAAGTATCATAAATGAATTTCAGAGAGGATTTAAGTCTAAAGTAGTTCATTATTTATGACGGAGAGAAGTTTTTTGTATGGATGTCTCACGTTTCCTCAACTAATTCACGCCGTGTGGGGCACATTATCAAGATCAGGCCAAGAATTTGCCAATTCACACAGAAACGTTTCTAAAGAATTATGACGTGGCTTGATATTGACAAATGTGTCTACCTTGACATTGCCATTGTAATTCAGATATGATTCGAAATGAAATCATGATTGTTGAAGGGGCATTATTATTACTATTCATGTTATTGACCATTATCACTAAATGCATAATATGACAAACGTCATAAAGTCTCGTAATATTCAATATATTGTGCACCTGTAAGAGAAAATATATCTTTTATCATGCAACTCATGCATGCTATTTTCTTCCTTATTTATCCACGAACATTATGTATTAATATCCCGTTTACAATTGTTGTGCTGCCAAGTACACGTCATTACATAGATGATCCTCATCTTTTCTTGAGAACAAATTCTCGTTTCACGGAAACAAGAAAGAAGTTTCAAAAAAAGAGAGGAGATACAAGATACACAATACACAACTGGTTCATTGCATTTATGCACACAAAACGCCTGACAAAAGCTCCTCACGCCGAAGCTCTCTTTCTTCTTTATTGTACGACAATTTTTGGGACAACAGAGTGGATGATGTAGATATAAATGCTCAAAGAGAGCTGAAATGACTCTCTCGCGTGATCCATTGCAATTGCCTTGCACTTTTATGCTGTTTAAATTGTCCACAAAATGATAATGACTAGTGATAAGGGGAGATTTACATAAGTTATGAGATGGACTGTTGATACTTGTCCTTTTCCCTTCGCTCCGCCTTTATTTACTTTTAAATCCCTGTTGCATTTTCTCGTATGCACTTTTTTTGCACTTTTTTTTGGTCAGAGCTAAATGGTAAATCGACGTGTGAGGTGGAGAAGGAGCGGTGAACAATTGTCGTCGACATGGAAATCCTACATCCAATTAAACATTCTCTTTCAGAAGAGAGGGAGAGGGGAGAGAGAGAGAGAAACATCTTTACCGAAAAGTTGTATAAATCGTGTCATGTTCCGCAAGCCATTGTTCTATATCTTTTCCCCGTTACACTTGTTCAGTGCAGAAAACTCAAATTTAATGATGGTGTCACAAAATGTATGTAACTTTGCATGCATCACAAAACTACTGGGCTTGGTTTTGTTTTTCTTTCAGAACTGCAAAACAGTTTACACACGTTTAATGTGAACTTGTCGTACATACATCCCAATTATTTTCACTTTGACATAATCACCAAAAGGATTATATCATATCCCTTTTGCGATCGAGAACTTCTTCGCTGCGAAGAATATTATGTGAGAGATGGAGAGAGAGAGGAAGAAAAACTTTGACTTGTAAAGGTCAGTATTTTTTTGTGCAAACCTGTAGCTTACAGGTTCTAGCAAAAGACAAAAAATATATATTAACACTTTGTAGCATCAAACCATCATCTTCTTATTCTGCATTCCTCAACTGCAAAACTTTACTTGTGTCTCTGTCTCCGTCGTCCCTCTCGTTTATATGTGCCTGTTTTCCGAAGGCAACCAGTAAAAAAGCGAAGGAGAAGGAATATTATAGCTTTATAGCGTACCATGAAAAAGGTTAAAGTACTCTCAAATGAAGTTCCACAATATAAATATGCACATGCACCAATGGACACTTAATCACACGCTTTATATGAATCTGCATAGCTAAAAGCCTTTCTCGAGTTGAATGAAATATTATTATTATTCTTGCTAATTTAAACTAACTAAATATACCCATAGCTCCTATTTTTTACTCGCTTCGTCAAATATTTTTTACTTGAAGGGAATGGTTGACCTTATCCACTTGTGTAGAAATACATCTGTGATGAAGGAAAGTGAACATGATTTTTCTTCCCAAATCTCATCTTAAATCTCATCATATCATCTTCATCAGAGGAGATGGGAGCCAAAAAAATAAATTAAATAAAAAATAGAAGTACGATCACCATACTCATCTTCTTTACCCATCCACATCCACCAAAACATTTAAGTAATAAAATCTAAAACATTCGAATTAAATAATACACTCTTTTCCAACTTTGAATTTTCTCGGAATGAAGAATGGTATTCGTACGATTTGATACAGTGCAGAGATTAATCCGCGTGTAGACATAATATGACTCAAACATAATTCAGAGACAAAAGATATAAAACATTTAGCCATGCACTTACTTGCCAATATTGCCACTTTTCATTTTCACGCATGCCTTGATCCATATCCATGGCATCCTAAAAAGCCTAAAAGGGGTTGATTTTGTTTTTGGAAGCAGCCATGAAATTCGTCATCATAATATTACGACATCACTGCACATGCATGTGGCCCCACCGGTGAAAACAAATCTATCAAAATATTGAGCTGAACTAATAAAACAATGGGTGGCTCCCCACTTGAACATAAAACCTGCAGCCACCACGGCCACATTTTGAAGTAAGATGTATATATTTGTAGTGAGTGGAGTATCCCCGTTTCAAATTGGGCGGTAATAAATAGTCGACATCTTCATGTTGAGAGTAACGTTCAATTATTTCGATCTTGACAGTTAGTGTTTGTTCCACGTCAGTGGACAAGGAACGGGCTGAGTCTAATTGCGTTACCTAATCCCCCTCTTTAAACGAAACTCTTTTACGACTTGTTGCGTGGGGGTTGCTCTTTAATACCGAACACGAACGTATATATATAATATCTATATCCTATATCTACAAACTACAACCTTCCAGGCCATAAACATCAAAAGTGTGGGTTTCATTGCAAAATTTGCAAAAATGTAAGTATGTGTGCAAGTGTCAAGATCGGGAACAAAAGGCTACTGCAAACCTCGACAGAGATATTGTTATTTTTGGCTAGTGGATGCAACAAACTGCAAAAGTGACAACTCTGACGGTATATCTGCATTTGACGAATGTGCTATGCGTGCCCGACTGACGGACTCACTCCACTTTTTCGCTCCTGGTGATTGTGATAAATGATTTGAAAAGACTGTTATTGTGAGTTGATGATGAGGAGAGATGTGTTCACTCAAAAGCGGTATAATAATCTCAACCTCAAATAGAATGGAAGTGCACTTCACCCACTTCTTGTTTGGATTGACATTTACGCTCCCTCTGATCTGATGAGGGTTTTTACGACTCGGAGACAGATGAGTTAATCAATCTTTTCCTTCGTTTTCTACAGGGAGCTTTTGCTACCATCATTACCATTGACATTCAAGTCGATAAATAATTCGACATTGTATTTATGTTCCCCGTTTGCCCCTCGCTGCGAATCTATAGCAAAAGTAGCTCTTCAGAATCTAGGTTGACATTGTATTTCATCAATTTTAAACTCACTCAGGTTTTATTCTAGGGCGCATGCACAAGTAATATGTCATATATATACAGATTACATATTACCATTAGTCTAGGTAACAATACCCTAATGATCACACACACACAAAATGTCGAGTTGCTTCAACGTAAGAAAATCCTATTTCTGGATTGTCACATAACTGTTTAGAGGAATGTCACGATTCCAAAAAATCGTGTTCACATTCAACACATTTTTGAGTAAAAAAAGCACACTTTTCTTCTCCATAGTATTCGACAAGGGAGCCAAACAAAAATATTTGCAAATCCATCGTCATTCTTAATTGTTTTTCAGAAATAATTACGCCTAAACATAAGCAGCCATCTCTCGTCATATTTTCTCTCACAGAAAACTTGAAAATAATTGTGCATGTTCTTAGGCATTTTGGAGGTTATGTAACGACGAGAATGTCGTTTCGTTAAAAACATTAATCTCAAAGTTATATAATATAGATCCAGTATTTAAGTTCTACAAGACAAAATAAGTATATATCCACTTTTTGCAAAGAAGATGATGAAAATCGGTTATACTAGATTTGATGGGAGACACGCTTAAAATAATTGCACCATGCACCTTTTTCTCTATATGAGATAATGGGAGACATTATGAAGCTAATGAATATATATATTTTTTCTCTTCTCCCTCTGCGAAATGGAAAAAAACACAGAGACGCAGCTTACTTTCAGAATGGTCAGTGAGATAGAAAAAAAGGTGTGTAGTCATTTATGTGGTTGGTGGTTATCATTGTATTTAGCTTTTGTCCCCTTGTTGGTTCGTTGGTCTTGTCGTTAGTCAGCATCGTGCTGGCTTGCACTACATCATCCTGTAAACAAGCCGGTGTACATATATATTTTACTCTCGCAGCAGGACTCTCACATTACATATACTTTAAAACGTCATTAGCATCACATTTTATATAATAACTTTTGACAAATAAATCCTCGCGAGTGTATATACCCACCAAAGAAGAGATGAAATAAAACGAGGCTCATCATCATCATCACTAAAATATATTTCATCTTGGCCACTATCAATTATCAACTTTTTTCAGCTGCAAAATAAATGCTCAAAAAAAACTTGTAAAACGGCAGTGTGATTCATTTCCTTCGCAAAAAGATTCCTTTTTGCACAGTGTCCACAAATAAAGGAGAGAAATATATGGAAAACAAGAAAACCAGAAAAACACATTGGCAATATGCTACGCCAAATCACATTTCCTAACGGATGGATTATAGTGATAATAAGATACCTCTGCACCTTACCCTGGTCACTAATCTTCTTTTGTTCCGAAGAGATAACATTTTTAAAAAAACTTCGTATATATGGCCTTTTTTAGTGTTGACTGATGGTTATGACGATTGCTGACTTTTTGTTTAGCTTCCTCCAGAGCAAGCTAAACCTGAAGGTATAAAAATAGGAGAAACTTGTATTTTGCACGGAAATTCTTGTATGCAATTCAAGAAGAAACAACTTGAGGTGAAGAGTGGCAGGTTAGAATTCTTCTGTGAATGATAATATGAAATGATGATAATCGTGAGTATCATGGTGACAGGGTAACTACACCTTTCAGTTTGCCAGTAGTCGCAATAATGAAATAACAAAAGCAGTTTTTTCTGAACGTAGCAAAACTATCATCACCTTTTCTCCATGAAAATTCTAGAGTGTGCAACATAAAAATGATTGAAATCGGGGAGTTTTACTCATTTTCCACACAACTTTGCTAGATTCTTTAAAAGATGAACCGTTGAAGTAGTTGATATGCTTTGGCTACACACAAATACTCTGTAATATATATTTTTCGCACAATTGCACACACAATCATCATCATCATCCCTTCCCTTTAGCATTGGGTTGACATTGACATCGTGTTCTTCTCTCTCTCTCTCTCCCTTGTCATCGGTTGTTGGGAGGTGGCAACAAACTTGTATCAGAATGCATAATTTATGTAAACATGTGCTATTTCAGCTATATAGTTTTTTATTACAAGTGCAGCACATCCTCTCCCATTTACACAAAAAAGTGAGAAGTGTTGTTTCTTCCCAGAATATTGAGAGAGAAATTCCTGTTTTTATTCTTACACTTGGGGAAGACGAGAGAGAGAGGGGACGACGACGACGAGGTTGATTGCTTCAATAAGAGTTGTTTTTATCCCAATTGTGACAAGCCCGACCTTACAGATTAATGCCAGACGAGTGGTCTTGTTGCCACTCCGCCGCCTCACACTTAACTCATTTTCACAAACAAACGAATCTGAGAGAATGAGTAACCTCCACGAGAGTGTTGAGAAGCGACGCAAGTTTGCACATCATCGGGTTCGGTATTATAAAATTATATTGCAAAAAAGACGTAGATGTATTCTCATAGTGTCACACATCCTTGTATGAATCACGAACATTTTTAGAGTCGTCGTCAGTGACAAAAGAAAAGACAAAAAAAATCGTCTGCCTTTTCTTCATATTCCATTTATTTTTCCTGTAATTGTAAAAGATTATTGATTATGTCTCCTCGTCGTGGCAGGAGTCTCTTGGAGAAGAAAAACAAACAAAAATACATAAAGGAAAAAATATAAGTTCTAAAAAACTCCTTCTCTCAGAGCTTGTTGCACACACGAGGAGAGCACATATCACATAATATCCCTTTTTTGGCTACACTATAATTACAGGTGATGAGAAGTAGTAATTATACAGTAGCTACAAAAGGGCTTCTCCTCTTCATCGTAATGATTAGATCATCATTGCCATTCTCATCGTCATTAAGTGCCTTACTCAAGAAAAGATGTGGACACTGTACACTTCTTGTTTTTCTTCTCGAATATGTATTTAAAAAAGAGGAAGTCGTCAAAAAAAAGTTCTTAATCCTACACTTGATTTCGCTGGCTTTTGTCTGAAAATTTTATTTTCAATAACTCACGGCGAAAGCTTTTGTGAACGTAAGTGAATATGGCTAATAAAAAATGTGAACACATTCCTCGACAATTCTAGTACATTTATTTACCCTTGCCGAAATGAATAGATGTTGGTGTTCATTGAAATTTTTTTGATTGTTACTTTTTTTACATATATTTTTATTCATCTTTGTGCTCATATTGATTTGAGTAAGCATCCCACAAGTTTATTTAGTTTTACACATTTTCCTCTTCAAATGTGAGAAGGCAAACTTGAATAAATATTTTACTCCCTGGTTTCATCAGAGTATTCCGACAAGTATGGCTAATTCCCTTGAACAAGTCTTGGGATTATATGAGGGCTTACATTTTTTGGGCAAGAAACAAGAAATGAAATGCGGCAATAAAAATTACACACAGGTACACTCGTAAAATCTGGTTTTAATTAAGAAGCGAGCAGTAAAAACACTATTCACGGAGGATCCTTTCTCTCGCAGCGAATATTATTTTTTACTCTGAGTTGGCTTGAGGTTCCCGATGAAATATGGGTTTTAAATAAATGAAGTTAGCACTTCATCCACTTTATTTCATCCTGTTGGCTATTTTTTTTCTCAGCAAAAGGATAAACTGTGAATTCAAACAATGAACCTTAACAGTATACCCTCAAATATGTCTAAACTACATATTTAAATTATGCAAAAAGAAAAATTATCTTCAATGACCAATTGTTTTTGACACTCTTCTCAGTCCTCTCAAGTTCAATCATAAAGTTTTACGTGGCTAACGACGACTGCGAAGCGAACATCAAATATTGGGGAGAGAAAATGGATAATTCTTTTCCGAAGCACGATTCCGCAAGAAGAGAGAAACAAACGGATTGTATATTCTAATGTGTTTTTGAGGAAATTGCATTTTTAAGTAAAACAAATTCCGTACATAAAAAGTAGGGGGGAAAAGTCATTGTTTCTCAAAGTCAGGAGCAAACAAAACGATCATTTTTGAAAGCAAAGTCAGAAAAAAAATATATTTATTAGCAAAAGCACGGGATCCGTTTTGAAAAGAACGGTGAGATCAGCAGGAGTGCACATCATGTCATGTCTGCACCTCTCTCCCTGTTGTGCCATATTCTTCTTCGTATTTGCATGCAAAAAAAACTGTGATCGAAGCACTCAACCAGTGGATCTTGCGCGCATGAGAATCCCTCCCCGCACAAGAATGACTGGATTTTTTTGCAAGATTTTTTTTGTTGAAAATACTTTGTATGCATTCTACAAAAATTCTTAGTTTTGTTTCTAAAGACAAATATCGGTATTGCTCTTGCTTAAATTCTTGAGGAAAAACACAAAAGAGTGATTGGTCACAACATAACTAAAAGAATGGTTGATTACATTTGTTGAATGTATTTACAGAAGGTGAGTGATGTTTCGGAATTGTTTGCGTGCTAAGCCAAAAAGAAAAAAATCTTGTGGGTTCATTAGCGAGGAGGCACCCATAATATATCAGCAATGAGGATTTTCAGAAATACGGAGAAAAACGTCATCTTCAAAGTTGATGTTTTAGGCAAATATGATTTTATGTAATATATGTTATTTGCACAACAGCATCAATTCCATTCATGAGAGCTAATTTGAAAACAGTTTGGCTTTGACGTTACGTGAGCACATAAAGTGAATGAATGATAGGTTTTTATATTGTTTTTTGGGCTTGGTTTCATCTATAGTCATTTTCAGCCGTGTGTTGTTCTTTCCTCTCTCTCCCCCAAAAAAGTTAATCACAGTTAGTTCTAACAGTTTTTATGCTGACGGCTTAAGTGGAACGGTGGGAAATTGCGAGAACGTGTGGAAACCAAGGGTCACGTCCAAATACGCTCCTCTAATACAATCCTTGTCTGTCCATGAAGCGCACTTGTATGTATGCCACAATGTCAAAACTTAAGGCTACAATTCCGAAATGGCA
>JAQFZW010001478.1:0-26554 GCA_034687055.1 Heteromurus nitidus
TAGCAAAAAACCGAACATAATATCGAGACACGAATTGCAGTCCACAAAAATATACTTGACAAAGTGTAGACTGTGTGGAGCCTGTTGCTTTTATTGTATTTTTCTCTCTCACTTTTTCTCCAATCGAGAGAAGCCCGAAAAGTGTATTGAAAGGAAAGTGTTTGCGTGTAGCCTTCCTTTCATTGCTTTCGCCTGAGGGATTTCCCCAGTGAGCAATATCTTCTCCTTTCTCCGGATTAATAAAGCTCTGTGTGTAGTGAAATAAAATAGTTATTTCGTTCGGCATAATTTCATTGTTTCTTTCACAGACGGGCAAAAGAAACGAGAGAGAAATAAAAGTGATCAACTCAGATTTCTCTTTATTTATCAGTCAGAGAAACGCCTCCGCGTCCAACGTCTGGAGTAGTATTATATATATTTTTTCGAGTCGCCAACGACAAAATGAAAATAGAACACTTTCCAGAGTAAAACTCCTCTTCCTTCGCCAGAATTCACGCGGGGATTCCTTTATAAATAACAAATTCTTCCCTTTTCATCCGTCTCCCCTCAAAACATTTGCACAATTGTCAGGAAAGGAAAGTTAACGGTAATTATGAGACTGATTCCAAAACAAATAATTCCATTCAGTGCGAAAAAAAACTCTTTGTCAAATAAAGGGTTGAAAAAAAGGAAAGCTCACAAAGGATTGATCGAGAGATGATGATGTGGGTGGCGACAGGATACAAAAAAAAATTCCTTTATTGTCTCCACACAGAAGGAAAAACGAAGAAAAAACTTGGTTGTATTCCATTCCACTTGACGCAATATTCTCCCTTCCATTCACGTTGAAAGGAGGAGCACTCACTTGGAAAGTTAAGTGACAAGGAAATGTATTTCCACTTTTTTTTTCAGGGAAATAACTTTTTTATTTGTCAAGTGTGGAGAAAGAGAGAGAGAGAAAGGAGAAAAACGTGTGTGAATTGTGGAGTGGCTGTCCATGCATATGGTGATGTAGGGAAAGACACACACGTCGTCGTCATGATCATCATCATCATCACACTTTTTCTCTCATGAAAATAATCTCAGATCACACACGCACACGCATTATATCCCCTGAAATCCTATATTATGCCGACCTGCCCCTCACGAAAACAGGAAACGGAAGGATAACAGGGGAAAATGAAGAAAATTATGATTTTTTCCTCGTTCCAATTTCTTCACGGGGAAAATAACTCTCCATCTTTCTTTCCCTATTACTTGTTTTCTCACATGATCCTTTTCCCTTGTATACGCTCTCTGATCTCAACTCTCAACGTCGTCAGCCAGCCACTCATTTATCCCTGAGCGAGAGAGAGAGAGAGAGAGAGAGAAAAGCCGACAAGTAGGTTTACAAGAAGAAAAAGCTGAGGTGTCTAAAATCCACATTCTTACACTTGGACCGCTGAGAGAGAAAAATACTATCTTCATTTCCCTTCTCCAAAGTAATCTCTGCTCCGCAGGCGGAGAGAGTAAAAGTGTCGACGACAAAATGGGAAAATGGGAAGAAGCAAAATTTTTTTTTATTGGAGGTTCCATCCTTTATCTGCGCTCAGGTAGAGAGAAAGTGTCACATGATACATATTGTCTCAGATGGTGTGAGAGTGTGTGACATATATTAGGCTTTTCCATGCAATCCTTCCCCCATCTTTGTTACGTGACCTCGAATGTGCAACCTTGATAGTGGCTAATGCAGTTAGCCACTCTCTCGTGGTACAAAACACACTTCAACTTTTCCCGAAAGAACTTACCTACAAAATATATAGTATCATCGTATTCCTCAAGCCATGTGCATGTGCGATTGGAAATTTTATGTAAAAAAAGTCACTCGTGGACACGTTTGAATATTTCCATTCCACTCAATCCAGACAAGTTTTCCACTTGTGTTCTGAACCACCGAAAAACGAGGACGAAGACGTAAAAATTGAAAAACACTTGAGTTTGATTTCACCTTTGCATAAAACTCGTATCGACAGAAGGAATGATGAGAATATTTTGTTCTCTTTTCCCCAATGAAAAATTTACACGAATGGAAGAATCCCTTCTTCTTCTCCTTCTTTTTGCTAATAACATCACAATGCGAAATCTGTTCGCTCCCACACACAATACACATACACACACGAGGTTGGATGCACTAGCTAAGAGCGATGGAGGGAAAGGATGCTTTCTCTCCAACGGACGTGCACGTTGTGTCTCCCTTTCGCAGAGCCTTTTTTTCAGGATGAGCAGCTCCGGAAAAAATAATGGGAGAGTTGGGAAGAAGAGGAGCATTATTAGAGTGAGAGCACAATGCACATCTTTTTCTCTCTCTCTCTCCTCTCTCGACTCATTCATTCGATTTGACAAGTTTTAGAAGCAGCTCTCTCTCTCTCATCCATCTCCATGGCTCTATTTTCTCCTCCACTCCACGGATCCACATGCATACTTTATCGAAGTCATGGATTTGTGTGTGCACAGTAATCATGTTTCTCTCGATGTACATATTACACAAGATTTTCCACCTCACAATTTCCCATTGCCATCGGTATGCTGGAGCTGGAGATAATGTGAGGATGATCAGATTTTTTTTGTAGTATGGATCTGCCTCCTCAGCCATGCATTCTTCAGGGGAAAGTCAATCGGAGAGAAAGAGAGTGCTCCCAAAATGTAGCTTAGCAAGAAGAGAGATATATATTAAATATAACTATAGTGACATGATCAGAATGGCCCCGCTTCTTATGTAACTATAATAACTTGGATGCATTACCATTTTTTTGGTACAACAAAAAGAATAGATTGATATTCTTGTCGTGATTTGATGCAAAATGGGGAGATGTGTGCAATTTTTCCACTCTGCCAATCATAGTGCAACAGGTCACGCTGGAATGGAGTCATCTTTGATGCAAAAAAAGCAAGCTTTCCTTTTTATAGTTACATTTTTTATGAAGGCAAAGAGGATGGATGAGATAAGGATAGTAACAACAAGAGAGACGTGCACAGTGCGGATGAGGGAGTATGCAGCCTGTCCATCATCCAATTAAACAATATACCGCCCACATGAACATAAAAGAGAAGACGAAGGGAATGAGTAGATTTTTTTCCTCCGCAACTTCTCCTCTTTCTCGTGTCTCTCTCTTCTTTCCAGATTAAAAACCAGTTAAAAGCGTGCATAATACTTGGGTGACTTGTGAAAGAAGTAGATAAAGAGTCCCTCTGGAAAGATGGCTTCATTTCCTCCTCCATCGCGATAGGAAAAGTATATTAGATCAACCAAGTATCCAAGTATATATGCCCACACGAAGAGGAAAGTTGTGAAGCAAGACTAGAGAAAAATAATGTAGGATGATTTGATTGTTGTTTTCTAGAGAAAATCCAGGTTTAATCGATGGAATGGAACTACGGAATTATCTCATCATCATCATCAACCAGTCCTCTTTCCTTCATTTATTGCTTTCTTCTTCTTCTTTTCTCCTATTCCCATTATTTCCCACTCGAAAACAAATCTTGTCTGGTTTGTGTTATGTTCAGTCAGTGGTGTGCCTGGAGACTGTGTAGTTTGAAGAGAAGAGAGTTGTGAGTGTGATTGTGGGTTGTATGCACAAGGCTCAATTTCGGAATAAAAATTATCTTGCGTTGTAATAATCATTACTTGATTACTTGGAAAAAAATTAAGAAACTTGTTGTACTCTCAAGTCAAAGAAGCAACATTGAAAATTAATCGGGATATGTTTGAGCTCCAGCTCCTCCATCCCCAACCCCATCTCATAACTCTCTTATAACATCACAATTTCAATGTGGCGTGAGGTTGTGAGCACGAGTGCTTGTAGGCAAAGCTTAGGTAAGAAACATGAGGCCTGTGCATGTGTTTCTCCCATTTAACGGCAAGAAGCAAACGAGGGTTTTTTCCTTTCAAAATTATTTCAGTCTTCCATTCCAATTCCAGCAGAGGATCGATGCTCATGCTCATTTTTTTGCAAACTGAGATTAAACTTTATTCTTTTGTTGGTTATATGAAAGCATATTATAGTTTTTTTTTGCAAGGGTTAAGCTGCAAACTCTCATAAAAAGTTGTGTATGAAATGAGAATTAAGTGAATTTGCGAGAAGATGTGAAGAACAACACAAATTTCGAAGGTTTTTATTTCCCGTAATTTTCCGTGTCGACAGCACAAGAATATTTATGTAATTTAATATGCGTTTAATTTAATGAGCAGAAGGGTATAACACTCAATTTCTATTTATATTCGAGAGTATGAGTGAACAAGTCACCTTCAGTTTTTACTACTTATTTTTATGCCCCACCTTGCAATTCGAGTAATAACGCGGAGGATGCGATGATGATGAGGATGATCATGTTTAAGAATAAAGCTCATCCTTTCAATCTCAAAAAAACTCAAGTCAAGACACAAGACAGGGGAGAGGGTTTCTTCTTCTGTGAAACAATGAGAATTCTGCCCACTCGTTGATTTTTATGTTTTAGCTTTAATGGCTGCTCACGGATGATACTATTCTCTCTCCCGTAAACCAAACAAGGAAACAGGTTAGATTTAAAATGTAAACAGAAACAATATACCTCCCAACATTACCCCACCACTCCAATATAAGTATTAGAAGTAAGCAATATCTTTTCCCGGGCGACAAATTTGTTATGAACTTAACGCAGTAAAAATATGTGGAGCATATTCTAATGAACTATCTCTCGCAGTTTTTATTCACTGAGCGGAGTTGGACATAGAGTTTTTAGCACATTTCATTGTGACGCGTATGCATGCACGAATGCCTGACAAGTGTGAATTAATTTTTTTGCATATGAGAGAAAAAATGGTTAAGATGATTATTATTGCCATATCTCATCGCATTTACTTGTCATCTCGCATCCCTGCTCTAACTTATTCAGTCCAGTGCTAATTGTTTTAATTGGCAGCACACAAAGTGGGGCATTGTTCAAGCGCTTTATATTTTTCCTTGTGTTCTCCCTTGCATTAGCTTGCTCGAGTGGACATGAGGACAGCAAGGCTTCTCGTCTTTTAAACTAATTGCACAACTACTTTAAAACAAGTTATGTCGAACATGATCTCGAGTTACAAGAAGAACCTAAATTCCAAGACAGCTCTAGATACCAATTCCCCTTGTACAGTCGATTGTTTTTTTTTATTTTGGAAGGAGAGAACAGGTGGCATTTAATTGTCATCCTGAGTTGTAATGAGTGAGAGAGGAATGGGACACAAATGCTCACTCTCTCCTCACTTGTGTGTGTTTTGTGTAATCGAACATCCTATTATACATGTCATTATCCATTTACGCAGAGGGAAGTTGACAAGACACGAGTGTGTGGAGCATAAATATGCGGATGGAGACGAGAGAATGACTTTCGTAGAGAGATATAGTTGTCGTAAATTTTGACGTGAGAGCATGAGCATAGTAACTTTAGCTTGATAGCTGCAGAACATTTACTTGTGTTTCTTCTCTCTCTCTCTCGCTCTCGCCACTTCAAGGACAGAAGAAAGACAACGAGCATATATGATATTATTATTATGAGATATGAGATTTTTCCTATGTCTCCTCCGCAGGTGCAGCAACAACATTAACTTGAAGAGAGAGAGAGAGAGAACAAGCCTCAAAGTTAAATATCACTGTTAGTTTTTACTAGTTGCGCAACTCCACCACAACTGTAATTATCCCTAGTGTAATAATCATGATCGTCTCGGTTAATGTGATTAACTTTACAAACGAGCGATTAGGAAAATTGCGCCAGTTAAAAAAAAGCAGTTACACGTATACAATACGAATAGAACTATATCCTACATCTTGTGCGGACTGTGGACACAGAGCTATTTTGTCCTTGTGTGGATGGAATGGAGATCAAGTTTAGAGTTGGGAAAAAAATCTGTTAGCATCATGCTCCCCCTCGAAAAAAAAATCTTACTTTAAACTGATCTAATTATGCTGTTGGAATAATTACATGGATTTAGAGGGGATATACACGGGAGCCGCAAACTATACCAAATTATGGGGATTTTGAGTGTGGACACATTTTTTACGAGGAAAATTATTAAGGAAAAGTGAGGAAAAGAATGTGTAGAATCATCATAATAAAATGTAATCCCTCATAAATGTCATCTCGTATTTCACCTCCCGACAAATTTTATCGTTTTTTAAGAATGAAAAATGATCATTATTTCCTTTTGGACAAATTCTTGAAAGTGAAGTAATGGCCTCCAAATCTCTGAGTACGTACTATATTGTTTGACATGTCAATGAATTATACCAAAAATAATCACGACACACTCTCCCCAACATCTTTGACCACACATCAACGAGGAAGCTTGAAGGGAAACAGAAACAATAATTACTTGTGTACGGCGACGACGCCGATAATAATTGGTAAGAGTAACAGAACTAGGCGTCTTCAATGAAATGAGAAGTAACCCAGTAATTATTCCTATTACACCGGTCATCCATCATTTTCATTTTCAGAGTTACTCGCTGAATCGTGATATACAGCCACACCGTAATAATCTATAATATTCATAATAATAATATGTGGGATGGGAAGACGTTGAAAAGAGATTGAAAGAATGTCTTACGCAAAGAAGAAAAACATTTAGCATGTGTGTGTGTGTGTGTGCTTGCTCGCAATTCCCCACAAAAGTGCACTAAATCATTAATTGTTCTGGCAGTGAAGTTGCCCTTTGTGCCAACACCATTACCATGATAATAATCACACGAAAGCCATAATGATCACGCTAATAACCCAAAAGAACATATTAAGACTATATGAATATGACTAAACTCTGAAATCACATACGTAACCATTCGCAAACTTAGGTAAGATTTTGAAAGGGAGACAAAAAGGAAACAGTAACCAAACGAGTGGAAATATTGCCAACGATCCACATATATCTACCATATCTATCGACAGGTTGAACAAATTTTCAGAGTATAAGTATTATATGCTCATATCATACAATTTTTCTTCTCTTCTTTTCATTTTGTGTCATTAAAAACATCGTACGTTATCCAATATATATGCAATCCGTCCCTCACACACACAAAAAAATTCATCTCACTGCCTCTCTGCTCAACTTTAACAAGCATTCAAGGCCACTTTGTAATGCAATTGTGAACATTTTCCTACACATATTTACCACGACGAAGCACTCATCATGTGCACGAGATTCTCCGAGAATCTTTTTTTTCCATTATTTCTATTCAAGCTGGTCATTATTACGCAATAATAAATTCCCTATACTCTCTTTCAAAAAAGGCATAATGTTTCTCTCTCTCTCTCTCAATCTCAATTCTACGAAATCCTCACTCAACTCAATGTGCACGCGTGTACTTATTGCAAATCCCAATCATGTTTCGCTACACACACATCCTTTTTCTACACAACGTCCAACGTTTCACTCTTTTTATTTGGGCTTTGGCTCCCATTCAGAAAAAAAACACAGCAAGTTGAGTCACGTGCATCATGGTCATTTTATGTAGCGTCATATGATCATCACGGATTTTAATTGGCGACTTGAACGCAAGTCAATCAAATGAAGCAATAAAGTGGGCAAGCAAACTCTATATTATTTCACATTCTATCATTATCATCATCATCCACACTTCAAGGGAAAACATATTGTAGCAATATATGAGGAGCTTCTTGTGTGGCAGTAAGAAAAGAACACGAAACCAAAGGACAAGTAACTAAGCTCTTCCTTTTCTTATGCAAATGGGGTTAAATAAAGGAGGAGAAGAAGAGAAGAATATGTCTTAACAACATTGTTCGTAGAGATCCAAAAAAAAATCCAAACGCCCTTTTCACTTGAATTGAATGCGTTTGGATTTTGGATATTGGGTTGCAGAGGGAAGCGTAAAAAAGAAGATATTTTCATTTTTAAGATGGGGAGAAAACCCACTGGCAAAAAATATAACGTCACCATACTCTCACCTAGTCACCCTGAGAAACAAGGAGGAATTCCAAAATGATGTTATGAACAATAATGGAAAATGGGGATATTTTGAGAGAATGGAGAGACCATAAAAAAAGTGTACAATGTTGCGGAGAGAGAAAATGGGCTTTTAACGTAGCCCCTAGTTTTACGACCATAACCACCGTTTCCCCAATGGCAAACTGCAGTTTGTTTTTTTGAGAGTGGAGAGACTTGGATGTTTAAACTCTTCCACAAATCATAATGTGCACGTTTCCCTCAAGAGCAAACAAGTTTGTAGAGTTGGAGTAAAAAGAATTTTTATGAAGTTTTATGCAACTAAAAAAAAATATTCCTTCTTGTCAACAGTAAAAACACTGACAAGAATAATGCTCAAGAAGGGGGGAGCAAAAGTGCAAACATATTTCACAAATTATTAGACAAGTGTGGCATCAGGCATGTGCTGAGCTTTTGTGTGTGTGTGTTGTGTGTGTGTGTGAGAGAGAGAGAGAGAGTGTGTGCTTCCATTTTCATTTCAATCACTGATCTTTTTAAGACAAAGATCACGTTTAAACACACAAAAGGATAATGACAAAATATATATGATGGTGATGTTGGATGTTGAGAAGGATGACTAATCCCAAAAGTATATTTAAGCCTGAAAAAATATTTAATTTGCTACTTTTTTGCAATGGCAAAAAGTACAATGGAAATGGAACATATAACATTATTTTTTTTGCTTCTCTGCTTCGAGGCAATTTTCTGTTCAAACATTGAAACCTTGTGAGAAAGAAGTTAAATGAGCTACACTTTGCTTTCAGCCTTTCAGCTAAAAAATTCTCCTGAGGAGACACAGCTGCAAATTATTATTATTTTTTTGTAGGCGAGGGAGAAAACAAGATGATTAGCAGAACGACGCAAGCACACTAGCTTTTTAAACTGACGATGAGAAGGAGAGAAAATGAGCATGTAGCAAGTGTCAGCATAAAATGTAAATGTTGTGAGCGAATGTGTCTCATAAAAAACGAAGGTATGCTCACAAAAGTCTGCACTGCTGATAACGGGAAACGGTGACAATTATTGCATCGAAAAAAAATCTTATTGGTTTGGGAGTCAAGTACATTGGGTTATTGTGCATGTTTTGATGATGAGAGAAGAAGGGAAAAAACCTGTTAGCCTATCACTCACTCACTCACAATACAATAATATAAAATATATATCGAGCAACTCTCTGTTACACTTTTTTCTCTCCAACGCTATAAAATGGATATAGAGGCAAAATAGGGGAGACTGATTGTGATTGTGTGAGTTGACGAGTGAGCAAAAGCAGATCAGATCGACGTACACATCGTCATCGTCATCATCACCGTCATTGCCACTTTTTGACAGGTATTTATCTACTCAATAAGAATATCCATGTATCCACCAAATATTCGCGAACCTATACTTACTTTCGTTTATTCCCCTTGAGTCTTAATATTGGGAGAGATGGACTGGTTCCACACACACTCGTCGTCATAGTTCATAGACACAAGGGAAGGACGGAGTTTAGCTCAAATGTTTCCAAAATGTCTGTCTGTCTGTGTCATGGAATAAATCAGAATAATTTTAACTCGGATTTCCAAGTTTTCATTTCGCATTTATTTCAAACAGTTTTGCTAACGAAAATAAACTCAAACCTAAACCAAACCACAGAACACATGTCAAACTCATGGAGCAACTAGACACATTGTTGCATAATTCGAGGCGACTGCGACGGTTCTTAATTATAATATAATTTTCATTTCTCCTCTCCATCCCCGTTGAAAAGGGTTAAACGTTCGTCATTGTTGATTGTTTTTTTAGTTGGGTTGTGTGTGTGCGTTCATGTGTCGTTCGAGTAGCTACACTACACCAATATCAATATCTCTGAATAACATGTCGTCGTCTCTGGCGAGAGAGAAACTGATGAGATATGATATAGAGTCGGAACGAGAGCAAGCCAAAAGTATATATTTATATCTGTAGTTCATGAATATGCATGATAATATTTTATGACTCGTCGAATATAATTTAAGTATAACGGAAAGGGCAGAGCACTCTACATCCAATCCACTCCTTCATTCATTTTTTTTTTACTTTTGCAAAGTTAATCGTTGATCCTGATGTGATTCACCTTTAAAGTGAATGCAAAAGTGCAATTGAGAGAGATGAAAAAAATAATGTTATAGCATTCAATTCTCCATTCAACCATATTTCTCTATTTAAAACCAATCGATTATTGATCGTCAGTCACCTGTTACTCTCCCACTCTCATCTCAATGCAAGAGTGTGGCCCTTTTGTTTTGTGCGTGTGTGTGCGCATGTGTGCGTGCACATGGCAAGGATTTTAAATGTGAACTGGTTGTTGTTGTGGTGCACACTGCAACCTGAAAGATATGTGACCTCACTTCCATTATGATCACGTAATGAATGTCGATTGTGATGAGGTTTCGAGAAGGGCTGGATCATGATGAACTAGTGTACACGCATAAAGTGTACTCAAATATAAATACATACATTCTCTTTTCTCTCTTGACTTTTTTATGCACGAAAAGGTGGAGTTGTTCAAGTTGAGCTGAGATGGATGCAAAAATGCAAATCAAAATCAAAATATATTTTTTCTGCATAGCATCAAATCTCCGAAATTAATAAGGAGAGTGGAGAGAAAGAGAGGCAAAAATCAATTACCAATCATAATGAGTGAATAAATATAATATGAAATGGAATTCGCTGTCATTTTGTTCAGGTAAAGGTTTAAGCATACAGTCAAAAGTCAAGTCAACCTTCATTATCAATGCAGAGTCATACAAATCTTTAAAACGTGTATTTTACTATTGGCAATATTGCAACGCAAAAAGTTATATATATTTTTTACCTTGATTGGAATCCATCTAAAAAAAATCTTTCGTATCTAGAATCAGAATCAGCTCACTTCGTGTTTTGAACTGGTCATCGTCGTCGTCATCCCAAAAATATGTATTTTTACTCCAAAAATAAAATGTTATTTTTTATTCATTCCGGAACATGAGTTGGTTTTTTGTGTTGAAAAAAAAGCAGGCTGCACGATATGCAACCCAAGTTTGACGCAGGAAGTGACGGAATATAATAGAGAAAATTTTAAACGTTGATAATACGTTACTTTTTTTCATAAAAATTTGCAACTAGGAATATGTGTAGCCATGAAGAGTGGAATGTCATGTCAGCATGGTGCAAATATGATGATGCTCGCAGATAATACACAAACAAACAAAGGAGGAGAGAGAAATATCGTGGAAAAAAATGGTTGTTTTTTTGTCTGAAACCTCCGGTTTTAAAACGGCATGGATGATTTTCTTGTAATAATAAATCATCACCACGAGTTGAAACAGGAGAAACTTCACTTTTTATTTGGTGGAGATATATATTCTCTCACAACGTAGTTTTTCTCTCTCTCTCGGATGATGGGTTAGAATGGAACTTCATCATTAGCCAAAAGGCGCTGTGAATCTCACTCATTCACTCCAAGCCCAACTCGCCTCCTTTCCTAACCTTTCCGAGTGGTGGAGTGAGGAAATGGAGGAAAACAAGAGAGTTTTGCGGAAGCGTATGATTTTTCTCTCTCTCGCACAGGTCATTTCAAACGAGTTAGCCCCAGTATCAAAATGCTAAACTTGTCTGTGTCGGCTGATCATTTTCACACAACCACGCACACACGGACACAAAGCACACGTCTCATATCATCACACCGAGTTCCTTTCTCTCTCTCTCTCTCTCTTTCTCTCGCAAAACGATTATGACACTGAGCCGTGATGATAGCTGTTTTTTGCTCGCTTTTTTATCCACACGAGGTGTTTCACTGGGACACACAATTCACGTTCCTTTATCGAATATCATTCTGAGCAGGCAAGTGAGCGAACAAAAATAATGTTTTCCCCTGAATTCAACTGAACTAGTCACATACAATTTTCCAGTGACCGGTTCTTCCCAAACGACAGCAAAATATATATTGTTCAAAGTGTTTTTAAAGAAAAAAAATCAGATTTGTGAGATTGGTCGTGGTCACTTGTTGAATGAGTGTATTTCACCTGGATAAAAAGATATACTTTATGTCTTTATGTGATATCATATAATAGTAATCATGTATATTGCTGACTTTATCACATGATTTTTGGCAAATCCGACCTTGGCAATAATTTCTAGCGATTTTTTCTACGTCAGTTTGTCTAACGAGGGTACTTATACCCTTTCTACTTATATGCAAACATGTTTATTCAGTTCATGAGGACACACGTAGCGTTCAGTTCATTTTTTTGCCAACATGACTTCTGCCAAATTGAAGATGAATTGGGATATTAGATGGATAATATGAAAAAAGGTGTTATCATCGCTTCCTCGCACCTACTAACTACTTATTGTTCCTCTCTCTCTCTGATATTTGTCTCCAAACAACCGGTATTACCTGATAATGACAGAAGAGAGGGGAAAATCGATACGATCACCATACCACACTACGCCGATCCTTATCACTCTCATTCCCCCCTTGTTTACAGAAAGACACACACATCTAATACGATATCCTCCCACACACGTTTTTCCTCCCCACTCAAAAAAAATAATTCTGGTGAAAGGGGAAACCTTACTTCACTTCATTCCCGTGGAAACAACAATAGCTTCACATGTACACCGTTCTACTTTGTTAGCTCCACACTCAGCTTCCATTCCATGAGCTTATATTTTGCGTGCTCCTCTCGAAAAGAGTTTAGAGTTGTAAAAATTTGTATTCATGAGAGAAGTATCCAGCGTTATCTGTGCACTTTTCAACGTTTATTCTGCACTAGAATCCACTCCAAGTGTTCTTGAGCTAATGTGCTCATTTTTTTGGAGTGATGAGTGTCCTCCTCTCACAAAACGGCATAAACCTTTTTCCCCTCAGCCACTCAATGGAGATTTTATTTCTATTTTTTTTGCAGTGAGCCCTCTTCTATAGATTTCTTTGGAAAGGAACTTAAAAACCAAACTCCAATCCAAACCCAAACCCCCTCTGAGCAGATTTGGGAGAGTGGATATAAAGGTGAGCAGCGCTGCTGTCAAGTCACTTCAGTTACTCACTTCCAACTTCCAATCCAATCTTGGAGATTGTGTTTAGGAGAGGCTCACGTAAAACTAAAGAAGGAAGAAAGCAATGATCATGACAACACTACTCCTCCAAATTAGTGACGAGAATGAAAAAAGCATAAATGCCTTGCATATATGCATGCAGATTAGGCATAAATATTATGTATTTCTTTCTTGTTGGTGTGGTCGCATTTCATATTCCTATTCCTCTTTAGCTTCGTATCCTTCTCTCTCTCTCTTACCTCACCTCATCACACAATACAAGCCAAAAAGCCTCCTTCTTATTTTTTTTCTCGCTGATTTGATCATTGTCATATAGACGAAGTAAATATGTGTGCCATGTTATTATTGAGCACCTTGTAACGTTGGAGTTTGGAGGAGAGGTGCAACAACACACGTTGTCTCTCTGTCATCACGCGTCAGAATCCTGAGGCGAAGAGGCTCATATCATCATCGCGCATTTAAGTGATCATAATCTGGTGTGTTCTGTACACATCCGCTTTTTTTTACTTTTACACACACACAAAATACTTGTTGTCTTTCGTCCCATTTTCCAGTTCGTGCCTCCACACTAGTTGCCATGATAATGATGAAGACTGTGTGTGTGAGAGAGAGAGAGAGTCGGTTATGAAGACGTACGACGCGACGTGTGTGCAACCAGAAACCAGGTTCACGTTGAATTGAAGAGGTCTCTTTTGTGTGTCTGCGAGAGTGTAAAAACCCATTTAGCGACTTGAGCAGTCTTTTTAGCACCATCATCCTCGATCCTCCCCATGTGAAACCACTCAAAAAAGAGAGAGAGATGGAGAGTGGAGAGAATGGAAAATGTATTCTGCGTGGAAAAGGCAAAACTCATGATTCCATGATCACGGCAGCAGCGGCAGTGTGCTCATGATGATGAGGATGAGCATCATGATAACAATAATGTTCGTCACGTCACGTCAGGTAGTCATTGTAATGTCTTAATGTTATGCGGGAGTAAAACGGAGCAAATCATAATGGAAGAGCGCCGCATGTCGTGATATATGCATTTCCATCATGGAAACGAGAGAGAGAGAAGTTATATTATTGTGTTATGCTTTATTTTCTATGCCTCATCGCCACCACCACCACTATCATCATCAGCATTACCTGTCATGAAAAATATAATGTGAAGGTGTTGCATAATTCCATCCTGCACATGTACAATAATGCTTCTCGCCGCGGTGGATTATCTAAAAGTGAGTTGAATAACGAAAGTTTTTGTCAAGAGGGAAGTTAGTTGGAACTGGTAAAAATGTGGTGGGGAGGAGGAGGAGGAGGAGTAGATGCGAAGCTCAAACCATAACTCCATTATTATCCTCTTTTCCATTCTTATTTACACAAATTGGAGAGTTGAAATTTTTGGATTAAACCGGCACATATTATTGATTCAACATATAATAAGTATTTGCTTTAAAAATGTATGTATGGATCTAGATTCTAGATGAAATTATTGTTGCATATAAATACACTACATGACACTCTGATCCACAGAATTCTATTGAATTCGTTGGAAAATAATCTGTGTAATAATTAGATACGCAGAGTGGGTATAAGTACATAAGTACATGCATATACGATTCAATTTTTTATTTCAGTTGCACACATTAATCATTATCATATTATTTGTGAAAAATGTGTTCACCTTCGCAAAAAGAGCTCTTTCTGTGCTTCGTTGGGTAAATGATATTTGTACAGCTCTCTCTCTCTCTCTCTCTCTCTCTCTCTCTCTCTCTCAGGTGTTGCAATAATATCTAATTATACAAGAAAAAAGTTTTTTTTTCTCTCCAAAACTGAAATTGCTTCATAGTCGCAATCCACAATTGAACTGGCACGGGAAAGATTTAAAAAGAGTGCAGAATGAGTCACGGATTGATGTATGAATTTGTACAGTCGACTCACAATACATATTCGCCAATTCATCTAAAAAAGTTCATATCTCCAATTGAGAAATGAATATGAGCTTGACTTGGGCTTTGCTTTTTGCTCGAAAACGTTTCAATTAGGGATGCACCAATCGACATAATATAGCCCATTATATTCATTGTATTTTTTGCGATAACTTTTCTACGCGCTCGCCGCGTTTATCATATCGTTTAACATGTACCTATGTAGAAAAGGGCTATAAATTTTTTCTCCAAACTTGACGTCAGTCAGTAAAACGAGTTGGAAAACTTTATCGCTATTGTTTTTGCACGTCCCCTCAAATACTTGATAGGTACATATTTTCTCATTGATGAGCACATGGACTCACGTCCCGTTTTTGCCGTGTGCAATATTTGAGGAGGAATGGAAAACATAAAAAAATTATAGAGAGAGAGAAAGAGACAAGTAACATGTTGTCCGTGATTGGTAAAACTTGATATTATAAAAAGATGTTTTAGCCTCTCGAACAAAAATTCATTTGAACCCCAGAGACCGAAGACATACAAAGAGCATCATGACATGAGGATGATGAGATTTTAAGAGACTATACATTCGAAGACATGGTTGAAGTGAATCAGTGAAGTGGTCAAAACTTTGCTCGCGGCTCATCGTCAGTCAGTAGTCATCCACGAGCGAGCAAATTGCATATACACACGACTTCATGAAATAAACAAATCACTCCACCATATTTGAACAGAATAAGATTTTATATCGTTAAATAAAATCACAACGATGAAATGATGACATTGGTGGTGGTGGTGATCAGATCGCCCTTTGCTAAAAATAGTTCATTTTCTTTCTCCCCTTCAACATCAACCCAGTTGATTGTTGAGTTCGCAAATGACTTCAAGTGGGAATGTGAAGAGAGGAGACTGAAGAAGAAGAAAATTAATCAAGCTGTCCAGCAAAAGGGTTGGATGATATGAGAGAGTTATGTAATATAATGAATATATATATTGTGCAGGCATCTAATCACATATACATTCCCGTGCCGGCTTATGTGTGCAATGTGTCAGCGAGAATTCAACTGCCCATTTAAATTAGCTGTGAGTTGTCTTGTCAAGACTCATGCTTCACACGTCCCTTGTCACATAAAAGTGAAGAAGGAGCGAGAGAGGGAGAGACACATACAAGCTCACACTCTTCGTCTCACACACCAGCACCAACAGCAGAGTTTCTCTATACACAAACTGGTGCATTCCTCCACAACATAACACTTTTTTTATATCTCAAATCAATTTCACTTACCATTTACTGTCATCTAGGATGACATGATAAAAGCGGAGCCCAGTGCACAGCAGCAGCAGCAGCGTATATGAGGAACAATGGTTTTAAAAGAAATTTACAAGAGTCACATGTAGAAAAACACAAGTGATCCACATGCCCACACGTCTGAGAATTCCCCTATTTTTTGAGTGACAAGTTTTCATATGCGAAAGAGCTCCTGTGTGTAGCCGATGAAAAGACACTGAGAGAGAAAGTGTGTGCCTAAAATCCTTTTAAATGTTAACAAATTTTTTATCACGAGAAGAACAAATAATCATAGTCACTAGATCCTCCATTATATTTACTTTTTTTGATGGACAGGTCAAAAAGAGTAATATCCTTTCCAAACCTCGACCATACATATATTCCATACATTATCCGTCCTCCTCCATAAACGGCACAAGTTCACAAATTCACATGAAAATCATTTTTTTCCAGCTTCACAAAATACACAAAAGCTTCTTCCTCTCTCCTCAAAACTTTACTTTTCACTCTTCACATCGCGAATAATATGTCTCATCTCCTCTCTTCCACATGCATTTTTCGCGACTGGTGAACAGGTGTCAAATGCAAATATCCTGGGCACAAGAAACTTTTAAACTCAATTCTCACACTGACCGGCAAAACTCTCACTTTCCCAAACAGAAAAAACAACAATTATTATTATCACAAATGAGCGTTGTGTTTTTTTTTAAATTTTAACTCGCGTGTGCTTAATGAAAGGAATGCGAAGAAAAATTATATCCTTGCGCCGCTTTGCTGACAGCGAGCACGAATATGACGCGAGTGAGGGAGAAGAGGGGGAGAGAGAAGACAATGATTGAAAGTGTTGTGTTGGTGGTGTGGTGTCATGTGCGTAACTGAGGTTCCTTGCAAAACTCGGATCCTCTCTCTCTCTCTCTCTCGCTCGCAGTCAGTCATGGAGTCATGATGCTCTCCTCTCGTATAATATTATGCTCATGATGAAGATAATATGGAGAGCATGAATATGTGTTTATTATGAGCTATGAGATGGGAGATATGTATGGAAAACAGGTAACTCAATAATGAACATATTTTCGCTCGAGAAGAGCGTGTGTGAGTTTGTGTGAGTGTTCCCACTCTGAACCTGGATCTGGACTGGAGTGAGGAGTACAGCGGAAAAATGATGTATGAAATGAAAATGAAACGAACACGCGTTCTCCTCCTTTCGTTCCTCCGTCCGCGTTGCAAGTCTGAAAATTTTCTGAAGGATAACACAAAGATTTCCAGCAAGAAAAGTAGTGTATTATGTTCAGTTCTGAGTTGTAGTTGTGTATGCCAAATGCATTCCGAAAGCTACACATTTTATATAGTTATTTTTATGATTATTATCAGTGAATGTAGTAGTCTCTCTGATAATCATAAAATATGCATTTCGTAATGCATACACCTGCACCTCGTATTCAAAGAAAAGGGGAAACAACTGAAAATATATGATGATGATGATGGAGAGATATGATGTTTGTTTTTCTCATGTTGGAGTACAAGATTTAATTTTGCATAAAACTACTTTCCTATTCCATCACGAAGGAGAGGAGGAGGCAGAGAGAGAGAGAGAGAGAGAGAGAGAGAGAGAGAGAGAGAGAGAGAGTAAAAGCCATATTATTATGCATATAAGCTACCGTTTTCTTAAAAGATTTATTACACATCCATCATCCTTTTCATCGTGATCGTCGTCGTCAGAGAACTTGGAAAAAAAGTGGAACAAACTCCTCCATGAAATCTAAGAAACAGCAACTTCTTTTTACCAAAGAAAAAAAATCTTGAAACCTTCTCCCTAAAAATACTCATTGAGACACATTTGAAAACGTCTTTTGACTTTATGTAAACCTGCCATATTATTCATATCGTCACATATTGTGAATAATATACGTGAATTTTTTTCTATTCTCGAGGAAAAAGCAATCCGCTTAGTATTCACATGATGTCCGTCATCTTTATTCATTCCTCCCAAAAAAATATAAAAAAAATTCTCGCTGCATATGCCACAGCCACATAGACAAGCTTCTCCTCCACTTTTTTCGTACTTCAACTTGATCCACTCAAGTCACAAGATGTTTTATCCTTGTCAAATGAACAATCTTTTTAGAGGAAATTCCTAGTTAGCACACTCTTGTCTTCGCTTTTTCTTGTTCGCCTATTTCTCACAACTTTGCAACTTTTTTTGTTTTTTTTTATTCGAAAAAAAATCTCTTGGCAAATCGGTTTGTTTGCAAATTGTTTTCATGGAGAGAAGGCTAGGATGTGGTCTTTTTGATGTAACATGTTATCCAAAATGTTTATTTTCACCTGTCAAAAATGTGTAGCGTACATTTTACAGAGAGATGATGAGTCTCCTCTATCTTCTCTGGAGAACTTGGCTATAGTCTTCAAAAAAAATTCTAGCCGGTAAAACAAGACTTATATATTTTTCTTTAGGTAAAAGTACAGAGCACAGAAAACTATATGACTACAGACTGTTAAGGGGAAAATGAACTCGTCATTTTTTATTTCATGCGTAAAAGATTCATTGGGGTTTTCCTGTTGCCACCTTCCAACCTTGTGCACATGGAATGGAATGTAGTGTAGTTTCATTGTTACAGTCGAATCCAAAGCTGAAAAGCCACACACGTAAAGACGATGAGAGCTGAGGAGTGAGGATATATTGCTGCGGTAATGACTCCACACATGGATTTAAAGGATGATGATGAAGAAGACTGTGAACTATGAACATTTTTTTGTACATTATTTTGTCATTGTGCAATCTTTATTCCAGGTGGAAAATAACTGTTGTGTAAGATTCGAGTATAAGATTGCTTCATCCTTGAAGAAGGAAAAATTATTTTATATATTTTTTTGTATTGATGTTGTCGACACTTTTAATACTTGGCTGCATACTGCATGCAAGTTTCACATTGGATTCCTCCTGGCGGAAGGTAAATGAGCGAGAATTTTTAATTTATGGGAATAAACCCCTGCTGCCTCTCCTCATTTTCCAAATGAAAAACAATGAACGGAAACTCGAGTTCAGTATGAAATGAATGTGAATTTTTTTTGCATATATTTGCAATTAGATTACATTTCAATTCGGAAAAAAATCAGAACACACAATTGTTATTATTGAGTAAGTGGGCTTATCATTTTTTGGCTGATGTAATCTTTAACTTGGTCCACTCCTTCTTGAATGGAGTTCCTCCAGACGACGGCGGAGACAAGTGTGACAACTGAGATGGAAATGAGGGAGACACGTTTCGCTTTGGCGATCACTCTATCCTGCCACTTCTTGTGTTCCACACAGTCCTCGTAAGGTGTCAGCGAGAAGGTGACATTGTTGTAGAGAGGAGTCCACCTGAAGCCCAAATATTTGTGCAGCTTGTAGTCAAGGAAGCGTCTAAAAATGAAGGTGGACTGGTTCACCAAACATCTCATCTCGAGGTAGTTGTAGAGAGCGAGCTCGCAAATCGCGTGGGCGTGTCTCACCCGCGTTGACGAGAATCTGGAGAGAGCTTTCTCCACATGGTCGAGCTTGTATGTGTCCAGCGTGTCGGAGAGGATGCTCACGTCTTCAAAGCCCTATAAAAAGTATTATGTTGATATGCGATGGGAGAGAAAACACCTGCGTCTGAGTACTTCAACGGAAAATAGATATTTGCGAGGATGATGTGCGGTGGGAAAAAGTGGGAATGTAATTTTTGCTTACGGCATTCATCCCTTGCCCGAAAAAGGGAACCATCGCGTGAGCTGCGTCTCCGATCAAAACTCCCTTCCCAGAATTTAGTGGATTACACTGTTTTTCAATTTAATGAAACAATTTTTTTTATCGTATTTACTTTCATTTTGATGGGAAACTGGAACCATTTTATATTTATTACCTTCACTGAAATTAAGTTGGATGGTCTCGACGAGAGATAATCTTTAATTAGCAAGTCTCTTCCGATGAGGGTTATCGCGTCGGGAAATTCAATTTGAAAAAACTTATCAACGTCTTCGGCACTCTGAAGCTCTCTGAATTTCTGCAGAGTGTAAATAAAAATGAAGTGAATAATATGCAAATTACGATTATGATTATATCCAGTTGGGAGTTTTATTTAACAATCAACTTGCTTCATTTGGCATGAAGAGAGTTGAGGTAAAGCTTCCATCCAAATTCGGCAGGGCAATCAACATAAATTCATTTCGTGGCCAGATGTGGAGATAGTTTTTCTCCATCGCGTGCTACATTCAAAAATATTCAAGAAGACTCCGCTGCTCAACTGAAAATTAATTGAAAATCATCTTTCGACAAGGCTCATCAATAATATAACCCACCTCTCCCTTAGAATTTGGAGGAATGCACAACTCCATGTAGCCATGATCAATATAATTTTGGCTGAAGTTGGTCATAGGTCGCTTCAGAATCCCTTGCCGGAGGACGGAGTGTGCTCCATCTGCTCCAATTAGTAAGTCTGCTTCCACGTCAACATCCACCTTGTCATCTCGTCGACTACATAAATACATAATTAAATCAAACAAGTTCTCAAAGAGAGCAAATTTTTTTCTGACAAGGTTCTTTTATGCAAATATATAAATATAAAAAAATTGGTATCAAGTACCTAAATGTGACCACGCCTTTGTCCACATTTGAGTCGATGAGCTTGTGTCCAAAATGAACGGACACGTTCTCGCATTTTTCTGCCTCTGCAATAATTTCCATAAAACAATATGCAACAACGTCACACTCCAGACTAACAACAAATTACTTTTCATAAAAGAAGCCTGTCATTATAACCTGAGATGAGGAGCTCATTAAGGAACCTCCGACTCACTGAATAAATGCACTGGAATAATAAAAAAGCGTGAGAACTTAACAAATCCTCATGGAAAACTAGACTTGAGTGAGATTCTTTTGGTTGGGGAAGAGACCTGTTGCGTATTCGGATCATAAAGAATTGTCTTTGTTGAGCCAGAATTGGAGTGTATCATTCGACCCCTCATGGGAATCGCTTTGGCCAACACAACATCCTCCAAGCCTGCCTTGGCCAGAGCGGCTCTTCCTCGAGCTGACAAGGCAAGATTAATACTTCGCCCGTGTGATAACATCCCTGCCTGCTCTTGTCGCGGATCTGTTTCCATCAACAGATTTAAGCGTAATTAGCAAATCCTACATTTCTTGTTTCTGCAATATTTTTTAAAGACTTTTGGAGCATAATTGAAATACCTCGTCGAGATTCATACACTTCCACACGATGTCCTTTCTTCCCCATTACGCATGCACATAGTGCTCCCACCTGTAAACCAAATTACACCAAATATATTCATTGAAAGCTCTTTTCCTCGCTCATTGTCATTAACATCAAAGTCCTGAATTGCAAAACCGGCTGAGTTACTTTGATAAAAAACACTTTGACGCAATGATAATGCGTACAAGCATATTTTCTTCAGTTCAGTTCATAGTTGGACTGGGACTGGAAAATTAGGTTCTGCTCAAATTGCATAATTGTGTTTTTACTGTTCCCCTTATATTGTGGGAGTTTTTTAGAGTTGTAACTAAGCTTGCATACATTTATGTACTTTTTCCCAGGGAGAAGCAGACCTAACCAATCCCAACACTCGCCTTGTTATGAGATGGTGGATGGCCATTAAATCATTCTTGAACAGCAAAAAATATACATCTCGATTACACAACGCGTCAAACAAGAGCTTTATCATATTTCGTCTTCCCCTCCAGACACGTATCATTCGCTAAATTGAACTCGCCGTACTTTATCACCTTGTCAATTGCGTACAAGACAAAAACAAAGCCATCAACACCAGAAATTCCCTTTTCTTTTCCCATTGGAAATATGCGACATGGAATCCATCCATTTTTGCAATTGTTGCATTGCGCAACTAATGCATCAGATTGGAAGGGAAATCTTGGCATACACACGTCATGCATTTTACAATTGTGTCTGGATTTTTAACAGATTTGTCTACATGTTCCCAGGTGCAGGAGTACGTGACAATATGAAAGGAACCAAGGAAAAGTTGATATTTTACGAGTTGGAAAAATTCGCAGTAAATCAAACTCTCACGTCAAAATTATGACGGAAAAAAGTAATCTAAAATTTATGCATATAAATTCTTTGCGGACAGACGCAATGTCTAGTCTAGGTTTTCACAGTGAGAAAATGGGATTTTAAAGAGATGCGTTATCCGTTGTCCTAATCTCAAATCCAACCTTTTTCCCTTTGATAATTGGTATATTGGTGCGACATGTATATTTCAAGATATATAAAATGTAAGTTAATGCATCAGTGTTATATATAGGCTATCTATCTACATCGGCAATGTCAAACATCAGCAATAAATCAGTAAAAAAAATTTGCTCTGAGGATTGATCGTTGATCATTGATCATTGAAAAAGAGGTGAGTTTGGAGTTTGTGAAGTGAGAATATGGTTACATGATTTGTGTGGATTTGGCATTAGGCGCTGAACTGTGTACGCTCGCCATTCCACTCTGATCTGAACGCACGTACGTACGAACTCGCGTACAAGTTCCATCTACAAAATTATTATGTGCTCACTCAATTGCTGCAGTCATTACGAGAGTGAATTAATGGAAAATCGATTTGTCAACAGGAGAGTCATAAAACGTCGATTATGTAATAGCGAAGGCCGTCGAATTTATGTACGTGCCTAATAGATGCGATGAGATGACATGAGTAGTCATTGGAATAGGAAATTGGATAATAGTTTTTGGCAAATGTCTTGTTTCCGGACTCTATTTCATCCTGGAGTCACTTTTATGATTATGTTAGGGAGATAATGTGTACACTTTCCCTTTGACAAAGTAACAAAATTAATTATGGAAATGCTTACCAAGCCTCCTCCAGCGATGACAATCTTTTTCCCCTCGACAGAATGAGAATCCATGGCTAATTTCTCAGTATTTCGGCACAGGTTATCAAAATTATTAAATATTTTCCGAGAGAAAATTGCTTTTGATTGTAGGGGAACTTGTTACCGGTTTAGTGAGAAACACTTGACAAGATAAATTCCTAAATGCGAGCGAAATAGTTTTTATCCAGAGGATCTCAAGAGAAGTGACACATGATGAGGAGAAGAGTGAAATGATGAGAAGCTTGAGGCAGAGCGAAGGTACAAATACCAATCGGAATTTATATCACTGCGTTTCGTTTGAGAAGTCTGTCATCACAGTTTCCAATCTGGGCTTGACGAATGCATTTTCTATGGATTCACATGGATATTTTGACAGAAATATGAGATGGCTGGGTTGGATGATGAGTGGCATGCGTGCATTTGCTTTCTACGTAATATATAAACGCTGTACAAATTCCCTCCGCTGGAGGAGGTCCTCGAAGTGTTAAATACATAAAATATGGACAGCATACGAAATAAATCTGCATCGAAGACGAGCGAATATGTCGAGGCACGTATGACATAAAGTGACGTGAGATTCCTAAGACAAAAAAGGAGGGACCGTCGATCGACAACGATAAGGATTAAATTACTCGTTATTGGATCAAGAAAAGTTGTCACGTTCTACATAATTTAGCATATTAAGCTTAACAGTTGTACTAATATCGTAATATCAGACGTGAATTAACAGAATCTCGTGTCAGACCATACACGTCTGGACATTCACTCATGCACGCAGCTGGAATGGACGGCTGGAACCCGTTCCAAATTTTACGTGAAACCGTTTGGTGTACAGCTTTTGCCTTTGACAGCTTCACGCTGCTCGTTCTGTGGCAGTGGAGCACGACAAGTGCGAGCCGCTCACTGCAACACAATCCTACTTGCGTGACAAAACCACTATTTCCAAGCCGCTAAGCAAGCATCAATTTTGCCAAAAAAAAGTATTAACTTGAGATTTAATATTTCAAGATCAAGTTTCATTTCTTGCGATTCCATGCATTTTATGCTAGATGAGACAAAGGACATACTTATTTTTCACTCTCGTCCAACAATTTTTTTTCTGTTAACAGTTCAGTGCTCAAAAAAGTTTTAATTTCTTTCGTAGTTTTTTTTTACTTTCCAAAAAGAAGTTAACAAAAAAACTTAGAATTGAAGTAGTAGACAGTATCCAGTATTGTGGAGATAAAATTATATAATATAATCTATGTCATAAGATAAAATATGCGGAAAATGCGATAAAACGGGGGACGTGAAACACGATTATTATTTTTTCTTCTTGTCTTTTTGAACCCATAAAAATGATACTGTAACGTCACTGGTGTTTTCTCTTCTTCCTTGTAAAAACTAAGAATGTACAATTCGTGATAAGAGGTGACAATCTCAACATAAATACTAACAATACTTAGGTGTAATCATATAATCAGAAGAATAAAATATGTTTAATATAACTTTTCTACCGTCGTCGGCAAATTATCATTAATAAATTAACTCTAAACGTTAATACTCAATTGTGTCGGTTACTTTGTTAATCTTCTTCTTGTAATTACGAGTAAGGCTGCATATATGTTTATTACATTTAGTTGTAGTGATCCGCAGTATATTTTTCTTCTCTTCTCATTTACATTTGGAGACAAAAGAAAGAGTACCAAATGCGAACATGGTTTAATATATTTTTTCATTTCGTTCTCATAAAAGTTGGTGAAACGTTAGCGAAAACTTGGATTTTTAATGATTCGGCAAAAGCTAGCATTCCTCGAGTGTAGCTACCCGTATCAATGAGAAAAAAATCACGCCGGTTGTGTACGCTTCAACCCCTAAAAACCTAATCATCTCTGCTCCTACATATTTTTACTTTTTTGTGTAAAATATTTCGTACATTAACACCTAAAACCCTTAGCTATTTTCATGTACCTTTGTTGGAAGGAATGTGTTGCCGGAATTGTGAAAGTGAACTTGAAAGTACTGACAAAAGTGGAAATTGCTTATGTATGCAGTGTGTACTCAATTCGCTATTTTTCTCTTACAAACTATAACTTACATTTACACTCTGAAACTTCCTTTCTACAAAAAGTACCTTTTCCAGTTAGGTTCTGAAGTTGAAAAAAAATCTTACTGATAATTTAGGTATATATTAATCGCCTACCTAATGTTAGCGTTAGCTTTTGGTATCCGATACATATGGAGTCCAGTTTGCTATTTTCACAAGACGAAAAAAGTCTAATTTGTCTTTTTTAGCTGCAGTCCTCCTTAGTTCCAGTTTGAGTTATTTGTCCACTCTACAAATGACTAAAATAATCTAGTAATTTTTACCACACTCTTCTCTGTAGTTAGTTTATATTCACAAGAACAGGATTTTGCTGGAGTCGTAGTCATCATCTTGTGGTTGAAAGAAGCGGTGATGATGATGGTTGTGATGGTGAGTGGACGCCTTCACCGTATTGGCAATGCTGCTGGTGCTGCTGCTCGTCATTGGAACAGGGCTACTTCCAGAGCGACGGTGCAGGATTGGCACACCAGTGTTCGGGTCTCGGTTGTTGCCTTGGTCGAGAATCATGGCACCATTCGTGTGAACCATTCCTGGCGAGACACGCTGTTGCGGTGAAGAAGACGAGTCGGAGGCAAGATGGTGATGGTAGTGGTGTGCAGGAGGTTTGGAAAAATATGCATTCATTCGCTCGCTGCTTCCCGAAATTTGCCCGTGCAAATAGGACGAATTTGATGGTTGGTCGACAAAGTTGGAATTTCCATAGTTGAGGTAGGAGTTGCTGTTGCTATTTCCACTGTGTCTCTGAATTCTTCCTGAGGATGGATCTTGATTGTGTTGGTGTTGGTCGAGTTGGTTCACGCTCGACGCAGATCTACTCGCGGTAACTCCTCGTGGCAAGCTGGACGTTTTCGAGGAGGCGGCAGCAGCCGCGGCAGTTCCCTCGCTCAGACGCAATGGCAACAATTGTTGAACTTGAGAAGAGGAAGAGCTATTCTTCACTGTTGGCTGACCCCATGACTGCTGACTTCGGGAGGAAGGGTCACCCGCACTGCTTACGGACTGAAGCAAACTCGAGGCGGACATGCTACTTTTGAAGGAGCTCAGCACAGAACTTCGTGGGTGAGGTTTGGGAGGAGGCTCATTTCCTCCAGCAGACGAGGATGAATGCTGGCTGGCAACAGTTTGTCCAGCAACACCTGCACCACCCAGTTTGGAGGAAGAGAATGAGGCAAGATGCAAAGGCAACTGTTGCTTTGCTTTCCCGTTTGTCGCCGACTGAGCTTGGCTACTTCCAGTGCTGCTTGGCTGAACTGGGCGACGAGGTATGGCGCTTTGTGGAGGCTTGTCTGTACTTGCACCAGGAGAAATGGAGTCAGGAGTTGGTACGAGTCCTTTCCAGTTGCAAGTACACGGGTTTCGTTGC
>JAQFZW010001479.1:0-26552 GCA_034687055.1 Heteromurus nitidus
GGTGTTTTTCTGAAAGAAACCTTCTGGAAACGAGTTTTTGCTGACGTTGGTTCATTTATAATATAAGAATTGCATATGGAAAACTAATTGTATTGGAAAATTGGGACTGAAGTTTGGAGAACTCTGGAAAAGCGCTTACAAATCAAATGGTGTTCTCCCATCAGAAAAGATGCCGGAAAATGCTTCATCTACATTTCGCTGAATTACACACTCGAGTGAATATTATGCAACGACACTGATTTTTATTGTTATTTTTGGCAATATTCCTCACACTTTTCAGCCCTCTCTTGTGAGGGCTGAAAAGGCCTGAAATTCCTGGGAAGTCACCCAGATCCAAATTCAATTAAAAAAGCTTATATAAATATAAAAAATATATATGGATCCTCATTATTTTTTTATTGTCTCCAGTGGTGCATATAAGCATAAAAACATCTCTCCTCTCAACCAAATAGACTTCCATAAAATAGTATATACTTCCCAAGCATGTGTGAGAGTCGAATGTGAGAAAATTGTGCCCTTTACTTCAAATGTGTTCATTACCCATTATTTCTGGGCAGATTGCCATACATTTTTCTTAGAAGAGTCGAGAATTCGATCGGAAACATTCGACGCACATTATTGCCCTTTTTTGCAATCCATCATTTTCTTAACCGAATACCCTGAATCAGTCAGTCTTGAAAGTGTTTTCATTAAATCAAAACTTTGTAATTTTTTGGCAGAGTCAGATTATTGATGCACTTTACTTCTAAGTGAAGCTGACGATGTTGTTTTCCCCAAGAAATGGGTTTAAAGCAACAAACATTATGGCTCTGGAAGAGGTGTATATTAAAACGGAGCAGGAAAAATGAGGGCAAGTGTGGTGCTCAACGCAGTATTATCACTTGTCATAAAAAAGTCGACACAACCAACGCAATGACAAAAATAATATCTTTGTTAGAAAGGGAAAACTTTGATTACGATGATGGAAGTATATTTTTGGGGAATTCCTCGTCATCATCAAAGACGAACTTTTTTACCTACGTTCAAATTTCAAATCGAAACTAAATCCAATGTCAGAAGCGGAATTCCGATTATTATTTTAAGTGAAGGAAAAATTCACGTGTGTTCCATTTGCAGCTGTTGTGCTTTGTCACAACAATATTTTCTGTCATTAAAAATGAATATAGAACAAATGAAATATGAATGAACAGCCTGGCAGTGGGAGAAGAAACCATTTAGAATCAAGCGAAACCGTTTTCAAAAAATCATTTTCACACAAGGGCTCTTAGCATATAAATTTTGTTTTTCCGATGGGAGCTACTTTGGCACGTCATTATTTTCCGGTTAATTTCCTTTCTGCCTTGATTGAAGAAAATGTGCATTTATCATGCTCCCAGAACGTGTGTGCTCCGAAGAAATTTGCCAAGAGAGTATATGAGTGAAATTCAATTCAGACATACTTTGTCTTGCTTGCGTTTGCAATTTTAAAACATTTCGTTCATTACGTCAAGAAATCTGAGCTAGCGCGTCTGCAGTCTGCATGCAGGTTAAAATTTAAGATGTGCAAAAAAGTGCAGCGAGACTTATCTGAATGCGCTTGCCACATGTTCATTACACGAAGGGTAAATGTATGTACAGCGTTGATTGCACTTTTAATTGTGCCTCTCTCCTTGTACACTTTTTACACACGTTTTCATTATCATCAGTAAGTAATCAGTATCTATATTACGAAAATGGGTAACATATACTCCCAAAAATATTCCTGTCAACCTTGAACTTCACATGTTCACTCACGCTTCACAAGACTCAAGAGTGTCATAAAACGAACACCGCTGTGACAAAAATCTCAAAAATGCAAACACCCCTTGCAACTTGCAAGCGGCTATATGTGCCATTAACGTCATAAAATATAATAAACCGCAGACAGAACACAGAGATAGTTTCGCTATCAAATATCGCTTTTCGCAAATTTTTTCTAACTCGCTTCCGCTAACAAGGTTAAGAATAATGTTGTCCAGCAGCTCAGCTTAAAATTATGTGACTCACTCAAAAGATTTCCAATAACGAAAATTTGACCGCCACAATGATTCCGAGATATGCAAAAAGTGTTCACGATTACAATGGATTTTTTCTGATATTAGAATTTAATGTTTTAGGATTAAAAATATATACAAGCTTACCTTATGCCTGGTTGCACCAGTAAATCGTGACCTGTTCACTGCATCCAAACTGTTCACTATTATTTAATTCTATACTTTACAAATCCACACTAGGAAATCGCTATTTTTCACACAAACCATCATATAGTTTCTCATCACGTGAATTTTTAGCAGTGTACTAACAAGATGAGTGCAGATATGTAACTGACTGGATCTCGCACCCAGTTGAGTTCACAGTTGATCGCAGCTGTTCCTCCTGGACTGGAGTCTATATGAGCAACTACAGAAAAGAGATACATGAAATAGTACAATAGGGACCTGGAATACTTAGTTCGTGGCAAGAATGCAAAGGAAGGATTTGGAATAGAATGCGTAACAAACAATCCATAAAACAACATGCACATCTATTCCAAACCAACCCGTGTTCTATGTACGCTCCGCTTCTCTCACTCGCTCATCTCTCTATTTTTTTTTGCTGTGGCTCGCCTCAAAACTCTTTCGTTGAAAAACGCTTTGAGCTCGTCGTCAGTGTTGCCAGGTACGTTTAGACGCGAAGCGAGCCCGAGTTCATAGCAAAAAATGCCCAAGAGACTCGTATACTTTGTTGGCGTAGGTTCTTACTCACACTTTGCCAGAAACAAAAAACATCTCTTTTGCAAAAAAAAATACTGAGGATGAGTATTTTAACTTCGAACACGAAAACTAATGTACACGTAATTTCCGAGAATTTCATAGAGTCAAGATTAGATGAGCAATGATGAAATCCGAGTGTGTTACACATGGATTTCCTACGCTATTCTGTAATCACACGATCCATAATCTCCAAAGATAATTTTGCCATTTTTAGTGGTCCACACGTCATAAACTTCGCGATGATGGATCGTTAGGAGTCAATTAAGATTAAGACACATAATGCTACAAATCCTCATCACCATTTACCCCAACAGCACATGGTACATCTCTAATCGAAACTACTTTTATGGAAATGCCCACAAGTTATCTAAGTTTGTGTGGTTGTCGACATCCATTACATACATGAGTCATATATGTTGTCCATATGATCCAAGTCCAGTGCAGTCCAGAGAACACGAAATTAGCCATCTCATTTCCAATACAATGGACATGGGCACGAAGATGAATGAGACATCGGGAGAAATGATAAAAGCAATATGTGTTCCAATTCTCTCAAGAGTTCAGCTCGAAGTACAATAGACACGAAAAGCTAATATTGTCACTAGTCATCATATGATTCCTTGAACACATTATGACGCTTTTCGCTTCGACATGTAGCTACAGCTGGAATGGAATCGACGAACTTTCCTGCTCAAGTATTTTTTTGGAGCCAAAGCCAACAACATCCTCACCTCAGACATTGCCAACGATGCATAGTGGAATTTCAGTGAAGCTCATCAGGATCCACGGTTGCGAGCAACTTGGTTATCAAATTGTTGGTTAGAAGGCGACTCCACACTTGTCAGCGAATCCTTTTGGGGCCCATGTGGAGTGGGGCGTGTCTCTCACTTTTCCAAGTGGAGCCTCATAGGTTCTCATACGAGTTCCTTTCTAACCAGCCCAATGAGAGGGTTACCTCGTTGAGCCGGCTTGGGATCGTGTACCTTATCAAACCCAGTAAATTGTGCAGACGCTATATTCCTTTTCTCAATTCGTGTGAAGCAGCTTTATACAATCTCTCTCAAGTATTTTTTCCCTTTGTTCCCACCAAACATTTCAGTTGGCATTTCGTCCTCAAGCGTACTGGTCGTTTCGTTGTGTGAGTGCGTCCAATACACTGTGTGCATATATATTTCTCCCTGTGTGAAATCCTTTTTTATTCTCAAAAAAATATTAGTACGCATTGCACACATTTGTGTACTACAAAATTGATGGAAAAATTGTTTGGAATTTTCGAAATTGACGGAAATTCAGTGCGGGCAGTAGAAGTTTTATCAGTTTTGTGAAATACTTCGAGAAATCCAGTAAGGAATCAGTGAAGTTTTTGGCAAGAGTAAAAAAGAGCGAAGAAGAAATCGAGGAAGTATCGGCGGAGTAGAAGGTTTTTTATACTCAACTCTAACTCGTCTCTGGAATAATTCCAGCATTTCGCTATCCGAAAAGTGTGTGTGTTTATTAGCGGAGAAAGTTAATTGAATATTTTCTGGAGAGGAGAAGCGAGCAAGAAAGAAAATTGTGTTGTGTTTCCTTCGCACTAACAACTTAATTCCAGAGGCTTCGTGAGTGCGGAACGAGCTGGAGAAGAAAAGCTTAAAGCTTGGAATGAGAGGGAAAAGAGTAAAAGGCTAAATGCACAATTTCCAGTAATCCAGAAGGAGAAGAAAAATAGTGCTTTCTTGGTATTATCTCAAAAAGTATTTTTGGTGGTGCTACTACACTCGTGTAGCGTAGCTTCCTTGTCGTCTGTCACCTTGTGCAAATGTTTGTCGTTGTTTGCAAGAATAAGGAACGTGCATATTTTATAAGAAAGCGGAAGTTGATTGTGTTCTCCAAAAGTTGAGTCCAAGTCCAAATTCCAGCAGAATAATTTTTTTCGTCTGGAGACGTTGTTGTTATATTCTTATTTCCTACCTGTTCATGTGCTTCTCGTGTCAAAATATTTTGATATCAATTTTTGTGAAGGCGAAACGGAAACATAACTCCGGATCTCGGGGAAAATAAATCTGTCATTCTTTTCCAAAGTTTTCGAGTGTCCATCAATCTAATTGAATATAGCTTAGGTTCTATACGTTTTTTCCAGGAATAGTTGAAAAGTGTATCGCAGTTTAGGGAATATTTCCTACAAAAAAAGTGTACCGGAATAAAAAGGAAAGAAAAAAGGTGTGAAGGAAGAAGTGCGAGGACCACTACCTACACATTTCTCTCTCCAACTTTAAGAATTTATAGCTGAAGAATAAACGGAGTTCTTCAGTGCAAACTATGTTTTTGTAACGTCCCCCGTGTGAAATATAAAAATCTACCAAAATTCCTACCTCCGTGGACACCAAGAAAATGTATCCGGCTCCGACGAGACATCCGCCCGCTGGGGTAAGTCGTAAACTTGTTAAATGGTAAATATTGTTCACTCACCAGACCAGACCAAAAAAAGATAGATTTCCTTTTTTTCCTATCCAGACCAAGTCACAACTTGGGTTTTAAGTTAGACTATACAGGGCCAGGTAGAATACACGACTTTTGGACCCCTTCTGAAAAAAATCCCAATAATCCATCTTATTTCTTCTCTTCCGAACGAAAAAAATGACAAGAGAAGGAGACTGACAAAACAGGCGTGTTGTAGGAGTACTCAACTGAAAATAATTAGCAAGTTGTGCTCAGTCAGGTATTAGCTTTGACGGAGAGGCTGTAAAAATGTGTGAAGGGAAAAAAGGTTCTCAAAAGAAAGATTTTCCTCCGTTACACACATTTTTTTCCACATTTCATTCAAGAACAAATGTACACAGAGAAGCTAAGCAGTTGGTGACCCTTTTCAGGGATAAATAGATACTTAGGTACATATAGGCTCGATGTTCTTGTTACGAAAATCTTATCGATCAATATTTTCTCAAGTGAGGACTAAGGAGAGAGAGAGAGAGACGACGACGACAACGACGAGGACCAAGACCGTCATCATCAGAGTCATCAGTATATACTTTAAGTAAAACTCTTGTGTGCACTAGTGTGCAGATAAACCACGGAAAAATAGATGTTTAAGAAAGGTACACAAAAGAAACAAGAGAGAAGTGTAATTGTGTATTATGTGCCTAAAATAGTCATGTACGTCGTATATGGCTAGTCTGAACGAGTATTGTAAGAGAAAATGCTTTGTTGAGAGACAAACAAAAAGGAGTACAAGTCTGCGTCCGCCTCGCCTCTTCTCTGGTGACATGGTCTTCTTGTAGCTGTTGCCGTTCCATTGTCTCCCGGTCTTGGGGTGCCTTTTTCCTGGAAAATGTTTTCCATAAAAATTACTTTCCCGCATGTAATGCACTTGTCGACAGGCGGAGAGAGAGAGAGAAAAAGTTTTTGCTTCAAAGGGTTTCCAGCTTTGTTTCGAACTCGCTTTTTTAATCTCGATTTTGATCAGCTCGTGTAACTTCAATTTGCATAGACACAACAAAAATGGAGATACACTATTTACTATATGCGTTATAGAAGCTGTCATCGTCACTTGATAAAGTATTATTCGTCAGTAAGAAAATGGATGACATAAAGATCACAAGGACTTTCATTTTTTTCATTGCCGGCGGCTGGTTGAACTTAATCAGTAGACCATCGATGCCATTTCTGGTAGTTCTCTTCAAACCGATGCTGCTGCCCAGTCCAATTTTTTCGTGTTGACCTAACTAACCTTTGCCGATGTTAACATTCTGTATCGCAGTCACACTCATGGTTGGTTTGAAGTAAAAGTAGATTCATATTATACCAGTTCACCATTTTTGTGTATTTTGAGAGTGATATATAGTATCCATTCATCCACTTAAGGTAGGGAGAAGAGAAAAGGCACGTCTTTATTCTGACTGAAGAGTGTATGCCTTCATACCATGACAGAGACAAGAGGAAAATCGAAATAAAAAAGGAACCTTTTCCCCTAAAAAAGTTCGTCTCAGTCGTTTCTCTCTTCTTTTTTATCCCAACTCCCAACGTGTAAACAAGCAAATAAAAAGTTTTTTTTCTCTGGATTTTCTTATTGTTTACTTTATTTTTCCTTTCGTATACTCGTCTCTCTCTTCGTCGTCTTCGCTGAGTTTTTTTTATCATCCTCTCTCTCTCACTCACTCTGTATGCTTTTTTTATTCAACGTGTGCATTATTTGCTCAACGTGTTCGCTCTATGAAGCACTGGAGTATTTTTTGTTGTTGTGTGTGTGCATCTCCCGTGTGCATTCGATTCAAGTTTGAGATAAAAAATGGATGAAGTATCATCCTCGAGTGCGGCAATGGAAATGGATGAAAATGACATGAGTACTATATAGTAGTAGCTGAGCCAAAGCTTCGGCGGCGGTTCCATTGCAATCTGGAATCTTTGTGGAATTTGGGATGCTTATCTCGTATCTGGAAAAATAAACGCAGAAGCTGAGCAGCGGTGTGTGCAGTGCATACAAGCATGACCTTATTTTTTTATTCTCTCTCTCTCCCTCTCTCTAAAGCTCAAACTCACTCACTCACTCCTTCCATGATTTCATCAGAGCGTGGAGAGAGGTTGTTACTGCAATTACATCAGTGTACATTTGTCTGTATATCAATTAACCTTGCTTAGCTGAGCATAGGAAAAAAATAGTCAGCAGGTTTTGAGTTTTGAGTAGAGAGACGAAGAATATGAGTCAACTTGTATTGAATTAACAATTCTTATTTACACTGATTAACTTACAATTAGAGATTAGCATTTTAAAGTTTGGAGAGGGAGAGAGAGAATGAGAGAAACTTGTAACCCAAGTTTGTTCTGAGGAGAGTAATGACATTTTATGAGGTTTAATTTACTCAACAACAAAATGAAACCAGTCAGTAGTTATATTATTCTATCTCATTTTCCACAGTGTAAAGTGTCACATGGTTATTGCTCATAAATAAAATTAAAGTGAAAAGGAGCAACAAGAAGTTTAAGCATACACACAGTTTGAGCACATAATGAGCTACGAGCTGGATAAAGCTCGCAAGGCACAAACAAAATTATATACATAATGCATTTTGTACTTAGGTACGGTACATGTAAGTGTTCTTATGTGTTTTAACTGGATAAATGCGGTACATAAATGTATTATATAGTTTAAGTATATCTCTATCTCTCTGCACTCGAAATATATGCATGTATAAATGATGCATGCGAACCAGTCGTTCACAAGCGTTTTACAATATGTGCCCTTTTTCCTTGTGCATTGTCCGGCCATTAGCATTTTTTCTGAGGACGTAATACACGAAGAGTGATTTGCCAGAGAAAAAAATATGAGTAAAAAGCCAACGTGACGTGTTTTTTTGAACTGAACGAAAATGTACACAAAACACGCACACATCTTTTATGCGAGATGTATAATATGCTAGCTTGAGCTTCGGGTTTAAATGGAACACAAAAATAGATCTTTGCACGTTAGCTTTGAAAAAACTCTTTTTTATTATTACTTCGGTGTGCTTATGTAGGTATACTTGTATGCAAATGTGAGTGGAATAGAGTTTAGAGGCATATATATTATGAACGTGCCGATGCACGACTGTGTCAAAGCCGACCTAGCTTAACTCGTTGAATCCGGTGGAGGCGAAGAGGGAGTAGTCACTCAACGAATCCCATTATGTTATGCTGATGTGGTGAAACTCTCGTATAAATAAAGAGTGATGAATAAGTTATCAGTGTGAAAGGAGACGAGAGCGCTTCTTATATGTCAGTGCATCACACACTACACACACACATGAAAATCTATAAACGAAATGGGTTTATTATGCGAATGTATATATACTTACTGCGTACATATGTTACGTCGTAAAGAGAGCAAATACCTCTTTTTCAATCGCATTTTTTGGCTAGACGAAAAATTGTTCAGTTCAACGAGTAAAAAAAATTTATGTAGAAAATTGTCTTTGAGGAAAAATGCTGTTTCAGACAGGAGGACTGATAATCAATCTTTGTGTGAAATATGTGAATTGAAGGAGCAAAAGTGTGGCTTGCTTCCTTGGTTGATTTGGTGGTCTGATGGTCTGATGCGGATAGTTAAAAAAAGAATCTTTCGTCATTTTGTTAGTGTTTATTAACATTCACGTGTGCCGACTCTCCTGCTTGTTTGGTAATCGTCACAAGAATGCTTGTAACAAAAATGTTTGCAGTGAACAAAAATGTGCTTTTGGTTGAGGTATGCACAAATCCCAATTGCTCGTCTTCGTTCAAACTATATAAACTTCAAAATGCTCTACCCAAATTGGAATAGTGTAACAAATGAGCATGAGACGAGAAAAAGGCACACACATTCAATATGTATAATCCTATAAGTGGCTAACATAGAATGCAATTAAGAATGTTAATAGGTAAACAGCATATTATATTATGTTATAGCAAACAAGATGTTTTTTACTTGTGTGTGCGTGGTCTTGGCCCAACTAATTATACATTTTTCCTTAGAGCATTCGCATTTGCTAGTCAGCCGACCCGAGCTTCCAAATTGCAAATATTCACTCGCACAATTAATGCAGCGCAGCGTATCGTTTTCTTGTTGAGTAGAAGTAGAGCTGAGATCTCTGTTTCGCTGGGGGATATAAATAGGCTTAAAGAGTTAAAGCTTTTTTTGTATGGTCATTACCTATGCACTTCTTGGAATGGTAACAAGGAAATGGTCTAGATAAACTTGTCTAAGCATTTTTGTGCTCTCACAAGCCAACTATATGTTGATGTAAGGTTTTTTTATTGTACTTTTGCTTAACGCACACTACTTTGACTACGTATGTACGTTTTTCGCTTGAAGCATAGTCCAGCCAGAGTATGGTCGGAAGCTAATTAACCTTGTCGTAAGCATTTTTTTGCTAAAGTTAAATGGTTCCTCGAGATAAGTCATCAACATTGGTTTTATGGCTTAATGTAATGCAATATGTATTAGATGTAGTTATACGCTGGGAAAAAGTCGATGATGACGGCACTGCGTGCGAATGCGATATGGATTATTGATGATATTTTTTTGTCTTAAGCGAAACCTATTTTACTTTAAGTGTGTATATGAAGAGACTGACTATATATTGACAAATATCACGCAATCTATGTAAATAGGTATAAACTCTTGAGACTTTTGTCTTGAAATAGAAAACCCCTTGCCAAAAATACATTTTTGAGCAAATGGATGGATATATACATAGACCCTAATTGTTCTCCACCTTTTTTGGAGAGGAGGAAAAAATGTGCCCACTCTATCATAACAGATGGGTTATTAGGTTAAAGGTGGATTTTGAAGGGATATAAAGTAGAGACAAAGTTATATACATTTCTTGTAAAAAAAGGTTAAAATAAAGAGAACCTTCTCTTACTGACTGACAATGACGGAAAATAAGTTCAACTGAAGAGGTTTCTCGTTGAGATGAAGTACGTGAGCATATATATCGTCAAATATATGGATTCTGAATGCCAACATATGGAAACGATATAATATAAGCATACGCTTTTAGGATATTAGTCCACTTTTTGTGTAACACTCTTGACGATGATGATGATGGAGCTGATACACTTGATATTTTTGTATGTATGTACAACTTTTACACTACATCTCTCTCTTTTTTGTTCTATAGGCCCCTCCTCAAGGTGGAGGACCCTTGAAGTTCACCATCGCCGAAACGTTGGAGAGGATCAAAGAAGAATTCAATTTCCTTCAAGCTCAGTATCACTCGTAAGTTTTTTTCTCTCTCTCCTAAAAACTCTATTATAATATCCAACTTCCACTACATAACGAGAGACATTCTTCTTCTCTCTTCTCTGCACAAGTGGCTTGGCTTCGCGTAACTCCTCGAGGAAAAAAGGGGATGTGAGTGAGTAAAAAGTGTGTAGTGTAGTAGTAGTAGGTAGTAGTAGTGGAGTGAGGACCAGACGAGGAGTGATCGTAGCGGAGAAGTGAAGCAATAATAATAATAATCATGATAATTCTAGGTGAACTACTCTACTCTCCTGTAAAAAGACTTTTATAAAAAAATATGGGATAGGAATAAAAGGTAGTATAGGAGTTTATTACGATGGAGGATATAAGTATACACATTTTCTCGTTTATAGTTAAGAGGGAAGATGAGAGAGGCTCATTCATATCGTCATAAATCTTTTTTTCGACACGCTGGAATGCTCTTCGTGTGTACTGCTTCGTTTACAAGGGATCCGGTTCCATCACACAAAATACGTGTGTATATAAAAGTCTCGAGAAATAAAAATATAATATAAGGTACATATACCCATACTTTTGAAGCTCTCTTTTACAAATAATGATATTCGAAAGCTTCGTTCACTTCAGATTTTGTTCAGATGAGAAACGGGTTTTCTCTCTCTCCATTCCTTCTCCATGTTGAATGTCATGTCAAATGAGGGAAAATAAAAACTCGACTCTGTTTACAAGCACTTTTCCATCCGAGCAACACTCCTTGCATTTCAAAAACCTTTTTTCGAGTAGATTTCTTTTTCTGCTCCGAAGCTCATATAGACTTACCTTTTATACTGGTGACTGGAGTGGAGGAAGAAAAAAAACGTTTACCTAAAAGTTGAAAGCCAAGCCAGGGATGAGCTTGAGCAGGATATACCTTTTTAAAAGTTCATGTTTTTTATATAGCTTTTTCTGTTGGGTGTGCGGTGTTTTGCCATCGTCGTGTTTTCCCTTTATTGTTGTTTTTCCTCCCTTTTATTCCTCTTGTCGATGTTTGAGGCGAGAGATGAGTTGAGTTGAGTGACGTCATTTCTTGTCTTTGCCAAAAAAAAAGAAGTCTTATCCGTATTTTTTCTCACTCCTAATTTAATATTCATGTAGGTAAAGAGTTAATTTATAAAATTTCAGGAGCAACATGCACCCATGTTTTTTTCAACAAAACATTTTTCCCGTGAATAATAAAAAATGTTGAAATGCTTGTAAGGCATGTGTACCCTTTTTTAATCAATTTACCACTTGTTCAAAGCTTGCGTCAAATTACGAGAATAAATTCAGGTGATAATGATAAGAGTGACAAGACAGCTCATTACGCGAAATTACCTGAGAACAGCTAACCTTGCATACATGAGGTTGAGGTATGATGAAAATGTTTTTTTTTCAAATGTCGCAAAAATCCTATGCTGCTGTGATATGACAGTTAAAGGTTACAAGTACATAACATAATTTTGCAATATTTGTTATACGCACACTTTTGGCAAAGACACATTTTTTCTTTGCAAAAAAGCTAGAATTAAGAGTCTTGTGGTACCGGTGCCAATAACCTTGTGTTTTTTCTCTCTGTTCAAACTGTGAATAAATTCCCGACTTGAGTTCTGCTGACTTCGTACCCAATTTTGATATTTCATCGGCGTCACTGGCACAACCACACCTACGTTACAGCTATAAGTGTGAAGAGAACGTTTACAAATGCGCGAGAGAGATGTGTATGCAGAAGGCGAGGCAGAGTCATGCAACACCACTTCTGAAAAAAGGGGGAGAAGCGACATATTATTAGCGCTAATTCTGTTCATAAACACAATCTTGTCGACTTTACTACGCAAACACGTTTCGCTCTGAGCAAAAAGAAGAGGAGAGAAGCGGAGGCAGAGAAGAGGCAAGATGAGCACAATGAGAAAAAACTCGAAAATTGCCGTGCGTGGGCAGAGTTAATTTGAGTTGAAGGGGGAGAGAGCGAAGGACGAGAGAGAAAATGGAGAACATGTGAATCACTCATTGTCATTGTCAGTTCAAAGTCTTGAACATGGAAAGAGTTGTGTGTGTGTTGTCTTTGACATGAAACAAGATGGTTAGTGACATAAGACGGAGAAGATGATTTGGAAAGAGGAGGATATATTTGTATGATAATGCTCTTACAATGTAGAATGCTTAACATGGAAAATAAATAATTGTTATTGTCTTCTAGTAACTTATATATGTTTGTATATCATCCTTATACATACATACTCATCAATCCCAAGTATATACTCAATTAAAATCATGATCTCTTTCACTCACCAATAAATAACTTGTCTTATTGTTATGCGTCATTACTGATAACGTGTATATGAAAAGAAAAAAAGGGAAAACGAAAACGAGAAGCTAAATTGTTGAGAGACACGAGAACTTGAATAGATTTCCTAAAAGAGAACCATAAATGAGAAAGAGAGAGGTTCCAATCAGACTTGTTTCGTACTTGACCATCTTCAAATTGAATCAAGCCCAAGTCAAGTCAACCTTAGAAAAAGACATGTTCACGTAGGTAGGTAGTCCCATATAAAAAATGAACAAATAGGATTCTTCTTCAGAAAAGTATATATATTCAAAGTCTCCTAAGGATCGGTCCGGTAGTTAAGTAGGAAGCGAAAGCCATAAAAAATCCAGCTCCAGTTCTTGTAAAAGGTAACAAAATAAGTGGAAAGAAAAGGAGTTTCTCTGTCGTTTCATCACACAAACATATCTCTTAAGAAAAAAAAGTATCTGGAAATGGTCGAATGAGCTTCTTCCCCATTCAATCCATTAGCATTTTTATACCTTTCCAAAATATATATCTACACATATCCGTATTTATTGTTCGACGGTAAACGGTTATGTGTTTGAAACATGTATCATAGGCGGACATCATCATCATCCTTGGCAGCAACAAGAAACATATGCTTAAACCTAAAAAACTATTCGACTCTCAAAATCGGAGTAGATCGACCATTGAAAATTGTCCATACGACAAGCTGAGGTTTAATATACCTGTTCCCTAAATTTACGGTATTAAAATTAAAGGTAGGAAAAAGACGGATGATAATAATGAAGGATAATATGTATGCGCTGTGGTATTACGTGTGTATAAAAAGGGTTATAATATAAGCTAATGTGTGTTACTTAATGGGAAGTTGTAAAAGTATAGGGAACTCTGTACCACAGTTTACTATATTTTAAGAGCATGACTCAAAGACTTGAATAGAGAATGAGTGAGATGAAATTAAGGTAAAGCAAGCAAACAGTTTTCTCACATGTCATCATCATCATGGCGCATGTAAGTTTCTAATACTCGTGATGATGAAAAGGATATCGAGTAAAAAAAAGACTGACTAGTGACTACAAGTCTTGTCTTCTTTTTTCTCGATTTTTGTTCGTTATGCTTATATAAAAAGTGTCGTGTCTAGTATCCATCAAGAGAGATGCACAACCTCATCATCATTATCGTTCCATTGTTACGCACAGACAGAGCAGCTCTTTTTCTCCTTCGGGATCGTTATGAATACTCAATTGAAGCAGAAGCAAAAAAACCTCCTCTAGAAAACTAGATGAGATGATGATGAAACCTTTTCTCCCTCTCTGATGATATGTGAATTGAAAAAGGATGATGGCGGTGGTGGTGGTGGTGAGGAGGATGATGATGATGATGACTTGATGGAGATTGAGACCTTTTTTTGTTCGATTTGGATTAGCATGTAAATTGTGTAAAAGACGAGAGTGTGTAAGAGAGAGAAATTTTTTGACAAGCTGATGTGTTGTATACGAGAGGAAAAAGAATTTTTGAAAAGAGTCCTTATAATTTTCTATTATTCAAAGATCTTTTATATTCCATATGCTCGTTTGCTCTCATTTACTTTCTCAAGCGGGATATCCTTCTAAATTCTAAATTGAATGAAAAATTTGTGTGCGAGACTCGCACTTCTCTCCCCCTCTCTCTCCTCACATTTTATTACGGTCTACAGAATTTTTCATCGATATTGAAAACAGGGAACTTGGGACAAAAACCGGAACTCGCCAGAATAGGCGTAGGATCATAATAATATACTCTTTTGTTGTGCGATGTATGAGAATGACTGATGCTTTTATAATGGGGGACGGACGGGTCCACCAAATCTCTATAAATTGGCATCGAAGGTTAATACAAACCCAAGTGACAAAAGACTGGATCTTATACAGCTGATTTTTTTCTCTCTATTCATGAATATACACAGGCGAAAATGAATAGACTTGCTTTGCTCACGTTGTGGAAAAAATGAAAATAAAGCCTGGAAAGGGAAGAATTGTTCATTGTATGGGGCGAAAAAAAAGAGAAAATGCGATTGTGCTGCTGATACCCGTGTCAGATATTGCTACAATGTATCAGATTTGATTGTAGGAAAAAAAGTGCAGTGCGTAACATAACATCTCTGAAAGAAATCTGAAAGAAAACTTGAAACCTTTTGGATGAATAAATGTATATGAAGAAAAGCTCACATGGGAAAACCCCTCTACATTCCTTATACGCATTCTTACAAGAAATGCTATGTAACATATCAAGTTGAAATTATGATGGAATATATAAAAGTGTATTACCACCGAGGATCTTGTGTGTGATACAATGTATCTACGAGAGAAAAAGCTTTCAAGGTGGCAGGCCGGAGACGTGTGTGTGAATACGAGTAGATGAGAGAAAGGAAAGACGAAGGTATGCACTTGGCATTCAATCTTTTCATCTGAACATCTCTCGTCATCATCATCATCACGAGCATACGGAGGAGTACGATGAATATGTACCTTTTATATATATTTTTTTCTTTTTTGCTCCGTAAAGTAATTCAATAGCCACATGTCTAAAGCTTCTACACTTTTTACATATCTATTCCTCCCTCGTATTCACCTTCACCACCACCATTTCTCTCTCTCTCGTATCATGAAAGAGGATCAACTGAGGATCAGAGAAAATTACCTAGTTTTTTTCTCTCTCCTTTTTATCTCCTCTCCTCTTACCAAACACTGGGCGGCCCACGAGAGAAGAAAAATATATATAAAAAACCTAATCGTAATCGTAGTTTGGGGATGAGAGAGAGAGAAGTTTTTAGTTGGAGGAATTATATCAACACTTGTGAAACATGGTTGCACCTTACCTTTATTCATTGTTACATGCATTTTTTATGTTCTGAAGCTAAGGAAAAGTTTTTTTTGTCAGAAAGAAAAATGCATCATGTGTGTCTAGCTAAAAGTTACTTTTACTGGAGCACGCATCACGCACCATTTTTTAAGAGATGTGGTCTCGTTCTTAAGAAGAAAAAATGAGAAAGGCTTAAGTTTTCTTCGTTAACCTAGGTTCTTTTACTTGTAGGTTACTCATATATCTACTCAGTATGTGGCATTATCTTCGTAGATTTTTTTCCTCTCCTTTCGTTGACGATGAATCATGTGAACTTTAACCACTATCATTTTACTCTCGTTGTACTTAGGGATCAAGTAAAAGTGTAATCATAAAATACTACTTTACTCTCTCGATGGAACATATAATTCCTGTTTTCTTTTTTTCACATTATTGTTATTCCCCTTCCAATTTTTTCAAGCTTTTATGAGAATGAAGAAGAAGATGATGATGATACTTACAAAGTTATAAATACCTGGGAGGAAAAAGGAAGAAAGATACATAGTATAACTTATGCTCCGAGTCCGAGTGAGTTTATTAATATTACAGCAACAACATCAACATAACATAACCAAAGGGGCTTAAAGGAAGCTAAAGCGTAGTGGAAAAAATGAAAATTGTATTAAGTGGTTGGTTATGTTGCTTGGCCGCACAGCATGGTCAGACGATTTTCAAGTATAATCGCATCTTTTAGAAAACGAAGGAGAGGAGAGGGAGAGAATAAAAGAATACGAGTCGTGATGATGATGATGACGATGATGATTATCATGGTCTCCTGATGATAATGATGAGAGACGGAAAACAGATGGAATAAGGAGTTACATAAGAGCATAATAATAAAAATATATACTGTGGAGGATATATGGCGAGGAGGATTTTTTTATGTACGCCATATCTCATTGCGCACGGCCATCCCCGAAATTACTTCGTTTATAATGTGACGTTATAGCGTGAAATCATATAATATCAAAGTGGGGAATCTTGATGTGAAAAAATATCTTCTTTTTTTATATATTTATATGAACCCCTATGCACTATATACCTTTTTCCCCATCACATGTTGTATTTTTCTGCTTGACAGACAGACCATAATGCTCACAACCAGGGAGAGATAGAAGAATAGGGTGTTGTACAAGACTACTCAGAGAGAGAAAGAAAAAAATATGTTTTTCAATCTTTTATACTCATTTTTTATGTGGTTTCCCTATTCTTTACTTTAATGTAATGAAAGTGCATCGGGTCCGAAAAGGAAACAAGATATATAATATGCAATTCAGTTCCTTACCTGCGGATATGCATGAGGTGATTATGATGGCGATCGCGATTACGTCAATTGCAAGTTGCAGTTAAGTAGTAGTAGTGCAGGAGGGGGGAAAATGCAAGAGGCATATTAATGTCAATATATCCTCGTGATAACGAAATACAAGGAGGTTATCCGAACCACACACAGTTGTTATCGGTTGGGGAAAGGTGCCATTATAAGTTGTGCTCACTCGATTCGGATTTCGGATTCAAAAAGCCAAAGATTAGTTCAGGATGGTTTCAGCCATAATTATATGGAATTGCAGAGAGTGCACTTTCCTGATCTGTAATGATAAGGAGTATTTGCTCTTTTGTGATTGTGCGTCATACAGATTGTAGCTTACACATAATTTTTTATCGTGTGGATAGAACTGACGATGAGTGATGTTTTTGAGTGGAAAAAGTGAATTTTTGTTTCTCTATCGCAATTTTTCTGCCTCACTTCGACCCACTGGAATTACTCGCTTTTCTATCTCGAAAAATATAGAATATTTTCACTTGAGCTGGCATGTCTAAATAGTTCCTTTCCTGAGTTTACAATTGTGCACTCAACTTTGAAAGATTTTTGTATGGAGCATGAAGATCTTTGGAGTAGGTGTGCACAGGAAAATATAATAGTCTTCTGCTGGGTCGTGGACCATGACTGAGAAAAAAATGAGTTGTCTCGGCTTGATTATTTCTTTCTGTGGAATATTTTTTCTACTTGGATTAATCCAAGAGAGATGACGACGTTTTTGAGAGGAAGTGAGAGAAAAAATGGAAATTTTTGTCATTTTTTTCACTCATGCTTGCTTTGCGGTTCGAGTAGATGATGAGCTTGTAAAAATTATGAAGGAAGAGAGGAGAGAGAAAAGTGTCGGGGAGATGCGAGGACAGATATTTGACAAGGTTGGTTGGCTCTTGAAAAAGAAGGGGGATGAGATGACGACTCTACAAGTACAAATTTTCTTTTTTGTTTGTATCTCTTGTTTGAAGACGACTTGCGAGAGTAGTGAAGTTCTTGACTGAGTTGATGATTACAAGGAGAAGGAGAATGCTATATGGGAAATGGAAGAATCTCACATTTTCATCTACAAGGTCTTTCGGGTTTTGCGGCTTTCTCTTGCTCTCTTCTTATTTGCGGTGGGATGTTGAGCACGGATCCCTTCTCGAATTTGAAAGCCTTTTGGTCGGAGAGAAGAGAGAAAAAACAGCCACAGAAAGCTTTGAACCTTACGTCATCCATGATAAATAATATGCACATGCTGAATATTTTTTTACTTGGTTCAAGTTATGAATGAATGAGAGAGAGAGAGAGAAAGGGAATAAGCCGGCGAGTATGTTTTTTATATTAAAGTAGATTCCCGTAGATTTATTGTTTTAGAAAATGTCCACGCGTTGGAGAATGACTTCATGCATTTGCATAAATATCCCAAAACCATACACATATCCTCTTATGACTCATATATATGTATCCCACCTACTCTCCAAAATTTCTATGTACATTTCAAATGTTGTTGTGGCTGTTGTGTGTAGTGCGGTTCACGTTCCTCATCTCTTTTTGGTCTCCTTTTGGCATCGAGGGGGGAATATGGAAGCATTCTCTCTCTCTAGTTTTTCACGTTCTCTTCTCCAGCAGCTAACCACATTTAGCATTAGAATTGAAGCGTAAATTGGCATGTCGTGTAAAGGGTAAAGTAAGCGTAGATCCTAGGGAAAATGGCGACGTCATCTCTGAAATACTAAAAAACACAAGAGTATACACCAGTATTCAACATTTCGTAGCAAGAGTGACAGTCAGATGTGGCACAGCGGATATAACGTTGAGGTTCAGTGACATGCCGCCACCACACTACCACCACACCGACTTTGGCTCCGAGATCAGCAGACTGAGTTCTTCTCACAGACGGAGAAAGGAATGGAATTGGGAGGGAGTGAAAATGTTGTGAATGTTGCAATTTTTTGGATTCCATGCGATCATGGCTTGAATCCGCCACTCAGCCAGTTTACATGCATAAAAGTGAATCAATAGAATGAAAAGAAGGGTAGAAACCACAAGCTTTTCCCTCTGATATACTGTCTCAATATATATGTGCTTGTTGTTTTCCCTATTATTTCCGTAATAGAAGGGAGCAGGTTGTGTGTTTCCTTCATTTTCAGTGGGAATGAGGTTTTCGGGCTTTTTCTCCAGTATTTTGTGTGATGCCCGCATGCCCACTCTTCTCTCTCGCTCTCTCTTGTCCTCCGTATTTTTTATCATCCCAACTGCACTTTAGCGATACTCTGATGGAAGGTTTTTCAGACTCATGAATGCAATATATATTCCACGCGGTTTGGTTTGCTTTTGGCATCCCGAAAAACCCATGGCCTACTCTCGACACTAGTCATCCTCTCTAGCATTTCCACTCTGGAGAGAAGGTTTTTTTCGCACACACAAAAAAGAAGATTCCTATTGGAGCAAGTCGACGGTGCCACTGCCACAACAAATTCTCATCTTTTGTATATGACGGAATGTATGGAGTAGACTGTCACATAAAAAATACAGTTTCCTGCTCTCTGCAACTCTTATATGCAACTCCAAACTCCGTCCCTCTCTGTCTCTCTCACTCTCTGCTATTAGTGATTATGATAGGGATGCGGTAAAAGATGGTTTTATACTTAGAATAAGCACACATGTGTCTCTTCCTACATACTTTCTGTCTGGATGATGGTGGCATTGGTGGTGGTTGGGGGAAAAAGTAGGGAGTGAGCGACGACGACGACTCCAAACTACTACTACACACGTATATTTGTAGTAGCAAGTCTTGTAACCGAAACCACAACACCGCAAAAACCACACGCACCACTATTACCAACCATCCCGTTTTCCAAGGCCCTTTTCCATCTCTCTCTCTCTCTCTCTCGTCCTCTCTTATCCACCGAAAATGCCAAGAATTCGGTTTCCAATGCACACATTGTCGAAAAGGGTGATTGCACAGATAGCTCAAGCTTTATAGAAGCTGGCAAAAATGAGAAGGAGGACTATCGTCTCTCCTTCGTCGTGCTCTCGTGCTTTCACAATTGTTATGATCATCACGAGATGAGAATGAAGATGAGCTTGAGAAGAGAGAAAAGGTATAGCTCGTAGTCGGAGCGTAGCTTCCTCCGGTCGGTAGTCGCTCCATGACTAAATTACGACGTGCATTCTCCAACACAAGCGTTTTTTTCCAACTCCATCCTGAAAGAGCCAAGTTAATACCACAGAATTGAATAGAAAAGATCGTTTATATCCGTGTCGGCTTCCACTTGTCTCGCACATCCGATCCCCTGTTTCAATCTACTACTCTTTCTTGGGAACTCTCGTATATAGCAACATAAGCATCTATGAATATAATAAATATATGTAAGCTGATTACATTTTCATTTTCTGAGAGTCGAGTTGTGGAGTACATCATGCAAAAAATAGTGGAGGGACCTTGTGCAAAAAACATTTTTTTCTCTCCGTTGTAATGCGAAATAAATTTTCCCTGAAAAAATGTACGCTTTACTAAAATTGCCATTTTGTATTATTTTTTTCTAGGCTCAAGCTCGAGTGTGAAAAACTGGCTACAGAGAAAACAGAGATGCAACGTCATTACGTCATGGTAAGTTGACTTTGTGTGGTTTTTATACCCTTTTTATCTACAATGTTTTGGTGGGTCTTCTTGTCAAAAACGAACGAGAAGACTGAAGACAAGAAGGATTTTTTTGACTACTGAAAACATGTTCTTCTCGTTGTCGCGAAAGATACATTCTACTATTCTACGTTCTTGTGTTTATGCATGCATATCATCATTGCGAACAATAAAAAATTTCACGACAAACGACAAAGCCTTCTCCAAGAAAAATATGTTGAGGATGACGATGATGTTGCAACATTATTTTTTTGGTTTGGGATATCGCTTAATTTTCCACGACTTTGCGATTATAAAATGTACATATTTTTCTCTCTCCGCAGTACTACGAGATGTCGTACGGGCTCAATGTGGAAATGCATAAACAGGTAAGAACCACTTTTTTCCTTAAAGCAATTAAGCATGGTTTTGTCGATATAATGAAGATTTTTTCCTCTCGAAAAATAAAAATGTTTTTGGCTGACGGCTTTCGATAAAATTCCAATGACAAGAGTTGGAAGCATTCCTTAATAGATTTCTGGCAAGATTTGAGTGAGAATTTTATATAATATTATACCAAACCCCACAGGTGGATAACATCGATTAAGAAATGCATCCGCTTTTTACCGAAATTTTTTGGGATATAAAAATAGTCAGGATTCCATGCATATCTTTATCTAATCATAGTAAAATGGAGGCAATCAAGGAGCATAAAAAACACACAAGGGTAACCGCACACACTCATAAAAATATGTTGGTATTTGGTGAACTTTTAGACGAGACCGAGACCATATATACCTATTCTATTACCTCACCTTATGCTCACTGCGCTTTTCCATGAATACTTACTCTTACGCTTTTTTTTATTTCGTTGAAAAGCCTCAAGCAAAAATCGTGATTTCAAGTTCCTATCTTCTTTTCTCCCCCTCGAAATCGTGAGAAAAAATAAATGCATTTTCTCTCATAAAAAATATATTCTATTTGACAAGCTGAAAAAGAGCGTTTTCTTCAGTCTCCACTTGCTGAAGGAGAAAAATTGGCGTTTCATCATCCTTGATGGGGAACATTACCCAATGTCCTGCTGGAACAAGATAGAAAAACGCACACATGAACAAAAAATATTATTTAATTTTTTTACCAAGCGTGTGTAAGCTCCGATAAAAAGAATGAAAATAACAATTGTCCATTATCATCAAGTAGATAATTTCCTCTGTGCTCACTTTCATCATCATCATCATGATCATTCCCTTCTTCGCCTTGAACTTGAATTGGAATATACGCAACATAATCATCAAATCATCGCCACACATACAAAAAAACCCTCTTGTCAATTCTCTTTTTTTCGCAAGCAACTCCTCGAGTTTCGCATTGTTTGAATTGAAAGAATATATATATACGTGCCTGTGTGCCTCGTCGTGCGTACACACCAACTCATGTTTCACTCTTGATCACGTTCCTTTTTCTCCCCTTCGTTCGCATTCTTATTTCTCGTGATCTTGAGGATATGATATGGCTGTGCCTACACTTCAATTGGGCGATTTTAATAAAGACGCAAACGCAAAAGCAGCTGTGTGTGATTGTGTTTATTTTGGTTGGTGCTGTTGATCTTTGAGTAGAGGAGATGAGCCTCCTCTCTCTCTCTCTCTCAAAACAAAAATTATTAGTGGGGGTAATGACCGTAAAAAATGGAACATATTATTTGTGATCGTATAATCATAAATGATGATCCGATGTTTTTATGCCTGCCTACAACCATCTATTAAAAAATGTAACCAGCTTCCATTTTCACTCATCAACTTCAACTAATAAAAATACCATTTCGTTCAAGAGTTGTTAGGATTTTTTAAATGGGCGATAAAAAACAAGATGAGCAAAGTTTTCTCCTTGTGGAATGGAAAATACGCGAGATCAAAGGTCAGGGATGTGTGGTCAGGATAAAGGATGTAAACATTTCTTAGAAATTGTTTGTTGTGCATAAGCTTCATTCATTGATGTCATCATCATCATCGTCGTCGTCTTGATCATTGACACAGAGCTGCTGGGAATAGATCTGACGAAATAGAAGATTAAGATTGAGTGCGATTCCTTTTTATGATTGCAACACTTGACTGAAGAGATCAAAAAGGATTAATTGCATTGGTGTGGTATTACTATATTTCCACTGCAGATTCAGAGGCGACAATGATCCAGTAATTTTCCAGAGGAGATACTTAACTCCAGACGGAGATTCTGAGAGAGAGGTCAATCATTTTCTTCTTCTGCTCCTCCGTTGTCGTTTTTTCCAGTTTGAACATGTTGCGTATTTTTGGACAAGATTATCTCATTAAAAGTCATTTAAAAGTAGATTAATTGCGAGATGGAGTCATAAAAAGAGCCAGAAGTTGGTGTATTATTTTTGTGACCTTTTGTGACATATTCAGCGGGGGCGCTGGCTTTCAAGCCAGTTTTATTTGGAAAAGAACATTTCGAGATAAAAAAAGGATTGCGACAGAAATGAATCAAGAAATTGATTATATTGGATGGGAAAAAGTTTTGTCATTTTTGCAGTTAAAGTTGAAAAAAAAATAACTCGGTCAGTGGATATTTCCTACATACATTGCAGACATGACATGCACATTTTTTTACAAAAAAATATGAAATCCAGCTCGATTATGAATGAATTGGATTGTACTCGTCTCAGAGGAGTTTGTAGGTATTGAGAAGCAAGTACTTTTTTCCTCAACTCGAACCTCGAAGCCATTTTCCTCCTACGTTCGAAGCGCATCCGTATTTTTATGAACTTTACAGTTGATGGCGTATTTCCACTTGAGCAACTATTTCCCTTCGCAAGACTTGAGGGATTTTTTTCTTTCTCTTTTCTCAAGATTCTTCTCCATTTTCCCCCGAATTATCCCATAAATGTAGCTCTATGTTCGGAGAAGGTTTCCCTGTTTGCGGGCATCTTTTCATCTTTCTCTCTTCCTTTTCCTCTCTATTTCGTCTTTCTCCCGTTTTTTGGATAAGCTTTTATTTGATAAAGTGACAGGGGAGATAAAGAAATGGGCTGTAACACCGTTTCCATATAGTGCAGCAGGAGAAAAAAGTAGAAGAAAGAAATATGTATATGCCATCTTGCTAACTTATTGATCAATTTTTCTCCCTTTTCTTTTTCTTCCATACTTTATGTACATACATACATCAGTTGATCAGTATATATTTTTCCCGAAAAAGAAAAACTCTTTATGTAATACCAAAGTGATTCACAACAAAAGAAACAAAATAAGAAAATGCAGAGAGCTGAAAAACGCTATCTCAAGGACTCTACTACTTTTTTCCTTTTGCTGTTGAAAACGATTTTCATTTGACATAAAAAAAAGAATGGAAAGTGTTTCTTTTTTGCTGCTTTTCATATTTTCTTCTCATCCATTCGCAAAAATAGAACGTATAAACGCAAGCAACTTTTTCTTTTGGAAATGTACAAGTATGAATGCACCACTGCATTTTTATAAAGAATTTTTGTCTAAGTTTTTTATGCAACAAGAAAGAAAAGTATATAATATATGAAACATGGAATGGAATTCATTGTGAAAATCCTTTCTGATTATGCTTCTTGTTTTATATATAAGCTTTAGCTTATGTAGAAATAATCATAATCATCATCTGAACCGTATCTAAAACTATTTACATAAAAATGTATTTGTAGATATATAACATCATGTCTTATATGATACTGATCAACCAATAGAGATGCATTGAACATTATCATAATATGAATGCCAAACAGAGCATATGCATGCATTATAGTGGAGAAAGTAGGAAAAGGAAAATCCCTTTTTTTCTTATGTTTTCATTATGAAGTAAAAGGGGAAAAGAAACTTTTCCTTGAGTTGAGGTTATATATGAACTAGTCGAACTTTCCTTGTGATATAATATAAACCTTCTCTTAAAATATACACATCTATTTTTTCTTTCGCCTTCTGCGAGAGTGTGAGCAAGTGTGTGCATCTCTCAACTCCACAATGCTTTTCACTTTCCACTCCAACTCCGCAAAGACTCTAGACAACTTTCCCTTATTGTGTACACGAGCATGCGAAGGGAGACGGAGAAAGAAGAGAAAAAAAAACAATTTTTATACAGTATCCGATGCGGACAAAAAATATGTGAATGAGGGAGGAAACAGAAGTGAAGGGAGAGAGAGAGAGAGAGAAAAAAAGCATCTTTTCTTCTCGTTTCCCCTTCCTTCCTCCTTTTTTATTCTTCTTACAATTCTCTTTTACTCTCGCCTCCTGGAATGTGTTTTACGGAAAATTATATTGGTTTGCTTGCTTGCCCTCTATCTACACTGGAGAGAGAGAGAGAGAGAGAGAGAGAGAGAGAGAAGGAAAAAGGGCGACTCGAACTCTCGACTGGAGAAGAAAAATGCATTTCTTTTCTTCACTCAAGTAAAAGAAAAGCGTTGGGGTGATGGTGATATTCTACATAAAAAACTGGAGAGAGAAAAGGAAAATGTTGGATAATGTTATAAGAAAAAATAGTTATAGATATATAGTATATGTATTCGTTTGGTATGTATAGGGATGACTTTGGTGGGCAATATTATGTCGTCGTGCTCAGAAAACGGGATGAGATTTTCCCTTCCAATTGCGCTCCCCTTTTCACCATCTTTATTTTTTATATGCATTAGGCACCTTACTACACACTCTACGTCCTTCCGGTTCAATTTATTCCGATAGGGAGTATTAGTCGACTTTTTCTTCTTTACTATTGCGTAACTTGTTAAGCTCTTTAGGCTTTCTCCTAGAGAATGCTATGTGCATTTGCAATATATACTCCCTCCACTCCGACTCCTTCCCAATGTTACTGTAAAAAATATGTGAGAACAAGCCTTCTAACCTTGAGTATTCTCGGTATTTAACATGGGAGCGTGGAGTTGTGCGGACGTGTAGACATGTCATCATCATTTTTTCATGCTGGTGCAGATGATACAGCTTTTTTAAGCGAAGCAAGTGCGCCTTAGTGCGCTGCAGTTTTGTGGAACTCGATATTTATTTTCTCAACGAGTTTTCCCATTATGACAAAAAAGTTTTATATTTCAGAGGAGTCAACACATTTTTACGAAAGTACAGCAAAAAAGGTGTACTGGCAATTGTGAGTGTACTCTAAATGAATACGTAGTTGAGTTTTACATTACATGAAGGACATTTGGAAAGGTAGATTGCAAGGAAAATATATGAACTGATATGCGTGCTTGTAAAAGTGGATTGCGCAAAAGAGTGAATATTTTTCGGACAGGTTAAACGGTTAAAGTTGGTTTAATTTACTGTACTGAGTGAGCTGATCTAGAGTATGCATCGCATCAATTATTCAAATGACTTTTCCAGTGGAATGATAGGGTGTGTGGATGCATCAATTTAGGTGGATTTATTGAAAAAGAACTACACTACCAGCATTTCATGTCATGTTTGAAATGGGTGTTTTAATAATTTTGATAGGCGACCTTCAAGTACAGAGATATTAAATTCATTATGTAGTTTTGATTAAGACTGACACCGTCAAAATATTTACAAGTTTCCAAAAGCACATCACACCACGCAGGTTACATTCAATCATCATTGATGATATAAAAACAAGTCTTCGGAAACAGCAACTTGTTCGCATACTCAAATTGAGTTCACTTTTGAAAAACAACAAATTGTATTATATGCGATCAGCATTCAGCACTCGTGTTCTTGCTTCTCCAGAAATCCTGCGGAAACCGCACCAAGTCCAACTCGACACTAATACGAGCTGACCTCTTCCACGGCTTCTTTTGTATATCTTTTTATGTGTCTCGGGCCAGCATATTCTTTGCGAGTCCAAGTCCAAGTAGTCGCTTTTATCATCTTTCCCAAATCTCTTGTTCATTCGGGTCGGGTTAGTTACATTACGGACGCGGCCGCAGGAACATTATGTTCTCTTCGTAACAACTTTCGTGTCCGTTGTGTATTCTTTCTTGTCAGCAGCATGCATTT